>CM064485.1:3037457-3046760 GCA_032716605.1 Paralithodes platypus | reverse complement strand
TAATAAACAGTGTAGGGTGCGTAATCACAAACTAAACATAATTATTATATAGTAGGCGAAAGGTGTATCGTATATATATATATATATATATATATATATATATATATATATATATATATATATATATATATATAATATATATATTGTAGATAACCTTCATAAATAATGGCATCCATATTATATCCAATATACATCACTTAAGGGGAGGTTTTAAGTTTGGTCTCTGGATATCCATCAAGCTTAAGATTACACCCCCTTGAGCCCCTTTCAAGATAAATTTGTACATTTTTCGGTAGAAAAATTTCCCGGCTGAAAGTCGGTTCCTCTTAAATTACAGGCTCGCTATCGCTCGCCAGGATAAAATCGACACCAAAATGGCAAGACAGGTTTTTAAATTGACAGAAATGGGTCGAAAGTTCTTAAAATCGTCAAAATAATGGGGGCAAGTCTTAAAATTAGAAAACCAATGGGGCTAAACATTTGGGAGAAAGGAGTCGAGAAAAAATCCCTCAAGTGGAAATCTCCCCTTAATTTGTAGCCTAACATTTATTACACGATAGAGAGGCCGGGTGGAGCTGGCTATGTTAATCCATTCCACTTTAATCAGTCTCCTCCACTAAGCCGATTAATAATCCAATTTGTCACTCCAATAGTGGGAATCAATTAATTAGCCCCGAGTTCCCGAACTCCAGGCCGTTCAGGTTCAGTCCAATACACCAGTTGCAACAACACCAAACGAGCTCCTAAAAAAAAAAAAAAAAAAAAATTAAATATACCCTGATTTTGTGTGCTCTCGAGCGGAGGGGGTGGTCAAACTGAGGAGGGGCCGGCGCGGGGGGGAGTGGAGGGTTTTCCGCGGTCGACGGGGGGGAGGAATTTTGGACCACCCAAGTTTCGCTACCCAGACTGTATTGTGCAGCATGAATTACTGGTTCGGCTCAATGGTTTAAGGAAGGGGTTTAGTTTGCTCTCTAAACCTCTATCAAGCTTAAACAAACACCCCCAAAACCCCTCTCCGATATATATTTGTACATTTTTCGGTAGAAAAATTTCCCGGCACCAGCGGCTCGCTGGTGTAGTGACTAGCGTCTTGGACTTCCACCCAGAAGGCCCAGGATCGCGCCCACGCTCGGCGCATTAAAGGTTTTTCACAAGCACTGAGTCGTTACCGTCCCTTTGAGCAAGGGGATGGGGTAGTAGTACAAGACCCCAATGGAAATACGCCTAATCGGCCTTATTGGGTTATCCTTAGCTGGCGCATGCGCTAGCTTTAAGAACTATTATTATTATAATTATTATTAAACTACAGACTCTCTATCGCTTGCCAGCAAAAAAATTGACATCTATATGGCACGAAAGGTCTTAATATTGGCAAAGAAATGGGACAAAAGGTCTGAAAAACGCCAAACTAATGGGGCGAACGTCCTAACATCTCAAAACTAATATATTAGGGTCTTAATGCATTGCCGTTTTGATAAATGGGCAAATACCATCACCCACACACACAGAGAGAGAGAGAGAGAGAGAAAGAGAGAGAGAGAGACAGAGACAGAGAGAGAGAGAACATACAAGCACAACTGCCACCTCCCTGTAGACGCAGCGAGCAGCTACTCTATCGATCCCAGGACCCAGCTAGCTCCAAACTCCTCCTCCTCCTCCTCCTCTCCTTCTTCTTCTTCTTCTTCTTTTCTCCTCCACCACCACCTTCTCCTCCTCTTCCTCCACCACCTCCTCTTCCTCCACCACCTCCTCTTCTTCCTCCACCACGTACTCCTCTTCCTCCACCACGTACTCCTCTTCCTCCACCACATACTCCTCCTTTTCCTTCACCACGTACTCCTATTCCTCCATCACCAAACTCCTCCTCCTCTTTTCTCACCACCACCACCACCACCTCCTCCTCCTCCTCTTCCTCCACCAAGTAACTACCATAGCCTCGGGCTTCTGGGGGTCACCAAACTCCTCCCCCTCCACCACCACCTATTCCTCCTCCATCTCTCGTAACACATCCATCTCACTAATACACTATTTCAGCGCTCCTTCTATTATGACTTCCTGTCCCCCTCCCTTCCCTCACCTCCTCCTTCTTCTCTGCTATCTTCCTCCTCCTCCTCCTCCACCACTTTCAACACATCCATCTCACTAATACACTACTTCAGCACCCCTTCTCCTCCTCCTCCTCCTTATAATCCCTCACCTCCTCCTCCGTCGATCTCCCTTATACACTACTTCAACGCCCCCTTGTATTCCTCTTCTGACTTCCTCCCACCTTTCAATCCCCCCCCCCCCCACCCCAATATCTCTCTCCCCTACCTTCCCTAATCAACCCTACAGTCCCAACCTTCACCATCACACTACTGACAAACAGCAACGAACTTATAATCATCTTCACCACCACCACAACCCACCACCACCACCACACAATCACCACCACCACAACACACAATCATCACCACCACCACCACACAATCACCACCACCACAACACACTTTCATCACCACCACCACCACACGATCACCACAACACACAATCATCACCACCACCACCACCAATCCATACATATCACCACCACCACAACACCCAATCATCACCATCACCACACCACAAACACCCATCTCCACCACCCAAACAAGCAAAGAAAACACAATCACCACCACCACCAAAACACACAATCATCACCACCTCCCAAACACCCATCTCCACCACTCAAACAAGCAAAGAAAACACCGTAAAAACAAAAGATACACGAAGTTGGAAGACAAACAAACGATAAAACAGACAAACACACCGGATAACACACTCAACAACTTTCGGAAATGAGTGACGGGGATAAAAACAAAACTAAAACAAACTAAACAAACTCCAAAGAAAGACAGTTAAGGAGGGTCACCTGCTTGTTTTCTCTGTCTCTCCTTCTCTGGCTTGTATCCATTCGGCCCCATTCAGCCAACTGTTTTAAGACGTTTATCCCCATCCAGGTGTCGATTTTTTTTCTGGCGAGCAATAGCGAGCCAGCATTGTATGGAGAAATCCGGATTCGCCTAAGACATTTTCCTATCAAAAAAGTACAAATTTAGCTTGCTGTCAAAACAAAAATATATATATGCTGGCTCGCTACCGCTCGCCAGGAAAATATCGACTCCTGGATGGGGGTAAACGTCTTCAAACAGTAGGCTGAATGGGGCCGAATGGATACAAGGCAAACCGAGAGGGAGAGAAAGAGAAAAAAAAAAAGCGAGGTGGACCCCCTTATATAGGTACTAAGTTGGAATACAAATACTATGATGACTAGAACAAAAATAATGACTAAGTTGGAAGAAAAACAATATGATTAGAACAAAAGAAAATCTACACTCGAAAGATAATATAAAGTTGGAAAAAAATATGTTTACTCGAAAAACAAAAAATGCTAAACTCGAACGAAAGACAATGGTATAATAAAGTTGGAAGTCATATATGAGAACTAGAAAAAAAGCCAAACTCAAGATGGCAATAATATAATTAAGTTGAAAGACCAATAATATGACTAGAAAAGGAAGACCTCGAAGCGAGACACGACTATTGTTTACGACTGTACACAAGATAAGAGAGCCAGAGGTATATACTAGGAAAGGAAGGCAAGACATTACTATTGTTTACGACTGTACACAAGATAAGAGAGCCAGAGATATATACTAGGAAAGGAAGGCACGACACGACTATTGTTTACGACTGTACACAAGATAAGAGAGCCAGAGATATATACTAGGAAAGGAAGGCACGACACGAATATTGTTTACGACTGTACACAAGATAAGAGAGCCAGAGATATATACTAGGAAAGGAAGGCACGACACGACTATTGTTTACGACTGTACACAAGATAAG
This sequence comes from Paralithodes platypus, assembly GCA_032716605.1. NCBI lineage: Eukaryota > Metazoa > Arthropoda > Malacostraca > Decapoda > Lithodidae > Paralithodes > Paralithodes platypus. The sequence goes on along the minus strand of CM064485.1, from coordinate 3,042,893 downwards.
AGAGCCAGATATATATACTAGGAAAGGAAGGCACAGAGGCAAGACATTACTATGGTTAGTGAGTGTACAAAAGAGGAGAGCCAAAGATTAATGAAGATATAACCGAGATACCATTTTTTTTCTATGTGAGTGAGGGAGACAAAAGGCAGAACTGCCTGTATCGAGTGCCTCCCCCAGAGTTGAAAGAGTGACGGGGCCAAAATCAAGGAACGTTCGAGCCAAAATGCCTGGACACACGGGGTTTGAAACAATTTAAGTCATAGGAAGAGGGAAAGACTGATTCTGGAAGAGAGTTCCAGATCTCAGCAGTTTAACTATTATTAGAAGAAAGTCTGAGAATAAAGTTTCACTCTTGGGTTGGAGAGTTGCACAGAGTAGGGGTGGGATTGTGTTGCAAGACGGGTACTAATACACTGGGAAAGCTCTGAGGAACATTGATTATTATAGTAGAGTTAGAATAGTGAGACTAGTTTGCGGCTGTACGGGAATTCAAGAGAGCCAGAGGAAAGTAACACCAAGACGAAGCATTATTATTGTTTACGAGTGTACACCAGGGGAGCTAGACTAAAGCCGGTGTCACACGAGCGCTTTTTCCGGCAATTTTCGAATCGTACTATTTTGAGGCTTTTTCACACTATAATCGGAAACTAGATCGAAGGTAGATTATGTTGGGTAGTTTAATTCTAATGCAACGAAACATGTTGAAGCTGCCAGACTACTACTGCTGGTAAAAATTGACTGAATAATCGCTCGTGTGACACCGCCTTCAGGGGAGATAAGAAACTTTTTGGTCGATGTTTTCATTTATTAAATATTTTTCTAGTTATCTCCCTAGACCTCCATCACCCTACGAAAACACTCCCTAGACCCCCTTCAAGATAAATTTGTAAATTTTTCAATAGAAAAATGTCCCTGCCCAAGGGCAGTTCCTCTTAAAATTACAGGCTCGCTATCGCTCGCCAGGAAATAATCGACACCTAAATGGCACGAAAGGTCTTAAATTTGACAACGAAATGGGGCAAAAGGTGTTAAAATCGCCAAACTAATCGGCCGAACGTCTAAACTCTGAAAACTAATGGGGGTAAACACGAAGGAGAGTGGTCTAGAAAGCTGGGCCATCTCTCTCTACACACACACACACACACACACACACACACACACACACACACACACACACACACACACACACACACACACACACACACACACACCCAAAACCCCTCCTAACCTACTAAACCTTACCACTACATAAATCATCACTACTTTCCTCTCACCACTACCCAAGTCACCACTATAACATAAATAAGACACGTATTAAGACAACAGATCATCACCACGCATCACCTATCACCACTTTCCTCTCACCACCCATCACCATCTTCTTCTCACCACCCATCACCATCTTCTCACCATCCATCACCACTATCAAATAAATAAGACCTAAATATGAGACACGTATTAAGACAACAGATCATCACCACCTATCACCACTTTCCTCTCACCACCTATCACCACTTTCCTCTCACCACCCATCACCACTATCAAATATTTAACACCTAAGTATAAAACAGATAAGACAAAACAATTCATCACCACACACTAGCTATCACCACTCAATGTCACCACTAAAATATATTTAACACTTAAACATATAAGGGAGGTATTGGGGTGCAAATCATCACCACCACATATACAGCATACTATCACCACATTAGTCATCACACACACCACTATCACCACCACTCAACTCACCTAACTATAAGACAGGCATTAAGGGGGTACTACTCGCTTTTTCTGGACCCCCTTCTCCCTCATGTTTAGCATATTAGTTGAGAGGTTTTAAGACGTTATTTCCGTTAGTTTGGCGATTGTGAGACCTTTCGCCCCATTTCTTTGTCAAGTTTAAGACCTTTCGTGCCATGTAGGTGTCGATTGTTTCCTGGCGAGCGATAGCGAGCCTGTAATTTTAGAAGGAACTACCGAAAAATGTAAATATTTATCTTGAAAGGGGGTCTAGGGGGAGTGTTTTAAGCTTGATGGAGGTCTAGCGAGTAAAATTAAAAAATATATATATATTAGTTAATTAAAAAAAAAAACAAAAAAAAAACAGGCACGATCCCCTTCAACTCATCACACCCCAGCTATCACCACCCACGTCACCACCACCATGAACTCATCACACCCCAGCTATCACCACCACACCACCATGAACTCAGTCAGAGCCGCTAACCTGGCCTAAATATAAGGGAAGTATTAGGCTAAATATAACAGGAACGGGGGGGGGGGGTAAATGGGGGGTTAAGGGGGGGGGGGCTCCACACATCTCCAGAATTAGGACCTCTCTCAGTGAACCGCCTATGAGGAGCAAATCCAATGTCTTTACAGTAACCGATATTGGGTATACCTTTCCTGGTGAAGTTGGTGAACCCCCATAACTCAATTTAACCCCACACCTAAACTTATACTAATTTAAGGGAGCTCAGACGGTATTGTGCAGCATAATTTACTGATTCGGCTCAATGGTTTGAGGAGGGGGTTTAGTTTGCTTTCTAAACCTCTATCAAAATTAAAAAATAACCCACAAGATAAAAATTTGTAAATTTTTCGGTAGAAAAATATCCCGGCCGAAGGCCAATTCTTCTTCATATACACAGACAGAAAGGCAGACAGACAGACACCCACACACACACAAACACACACCCACACACACACACAAACACACACCCCCACACAAACACAAACACACACCCAGACCCACAAACACACACCCACACACACACAACAAACACAGACACACACACCCACACACACACCCACACACACATTTTATAGCCCATTATAGGTATCGTGTGGGATGGATATATTTTAGGCTAGATTTTTTGTTTCACTCACACTCTTTTTCTCTCTCTGAGGGGATGGTGTGTAGGTGTATGTGAGAGTGTAAGTGTGTGTGTGTGTGTGTGTGTGTGTGTGTGTGTGTGTGTGTGTGTGTGTGTGTGTGTTTAGTATTGTTGATTTGCGTGTGAGGTGTGTGTGTATGTGTGTGCGACTGTGCGTGTGTAGTATTGTTGATTTGCGTGTGAGGTGTGTGTGTGTGAGGTGTGTGTGTGTGTGTGTGTGTGTGTGTGTGTGTGTGTGTGTGTGTGTGTGTGTGTGTGTGTTTAACCCCATGCGCCTTTAAAATATCTTAATCGGTCGGTCCTAAGAGATCTGTGCCCCATAAATTGTTCTTGCCTTTCACTTAAACATTCGCTATTCAGTGTGTAGTTGGGTAGAGTGCATGATTAGCTTGATATCCAGTATTCAATAAATGGATATCAAATCACAGTCATGTAATTAACCTTTAACTGTCTTGATGGTGCAATGATTATAATATTTGAAAACGAGAGAAGCAGTAAGGGAGACCAAAGAAAATAAGACAAAATTGAAGAGAAAATTTAGGAAAACAAGATATAAACAAGTATATACCCGGTACCATAAAGAATACCCGAGGGACAACAATTACCGATAGAATAAATATGATTATCAAAATGATTATCTGTACTCACACTCGCCTCAACCCCTCTGCGACACATCTTCAATAATGGTACTCACCTAGGAAGAGAGAACAAACATAATTAGTACATTACATATACAATAATAGTACAAACAATAATAATAATAACAATAATATACAACAGCTATAATAACAAACAATAATAATAATAACAATAATATACAACAGCTATAATAACAAACAATAATAACAGGGCCCTGGGTGGGGCTTTGGTTTCCCGGGCGTTTCCGCGCCCTCCTCAGCTCCCCGCCGTGGAGTGGCTTCGGTCACCCAGGCTTTATTGTGGTCGGCGGGGAGGGTTCTGTGGGGGCGCTCGGTTGTGGCCTTGGCCTTGCTCGGGGCCGTTCGGCCAGGCAGCTTGGGGAAAAACAACAACAACAACAACAATAATAATAATTAAAATAACAATAATAACATTTAAACAAACGCCGGACTAACAGACTGACTAACAGACTGACTAACAGACTGACTAACAGACTGACTAACAGACAGACAGACTAACAGACAGACAGACTAACAGACAGACTAACAGACAGACAGACAGACAGACAGACAGACAGACAGACAGACAGACAGACAGACTGTCTGTCTGTCTGTCACGAGGGGTCGGGGGTTCAATCCCCGGCCGGGCGGAGACAAATTGGGCTTGTCTCCTTTCATGTATTAGCCTCAGTTCACCTAGCTGTAAATAGGTACCTGGAATAAGTGGACGACGTTGTGACGTCCCATCTGGGGTTGGCAAAAATGGTACAAGGCGAGATGGGTATCATATGGTTCACCTAAGCTGATGGCTACCTAAGCCTTCGGGTGAGACGGTACCGTCTATAGTGAGATTGGTACCTTACAGATCTACCCTAAGCCTTCGTTTCCGATGTCGCCAATTGGCTAAATACAGACTACACACACATCCACAGCCATTCCATCAGTACATAAAACACTTAACATGCATTTCACGCAATACATTCCCAGTTAAGGAGGCGCGATAATAATGAGCTTAGCTCGCATTGCGTGGATTCCCCTTGACGAACAAGTAACTGAGTAACTGAGTAACACACACACACAGCCCGTAGCTTAGTAGGTAGAGCTCTCGTCTCACACACGAGGGGTCGGGGGTTCAAATCCCCGGCCGGGCGGCGACAGATTGGGCTTGTCTCCTTTCATGTGTTAGCCTCAGTTCACCTAGCTGTAAATAGGTACCTGGAATAAGTGGACGACGTTGTGACGTCCCATCTGGGGTTGGCAAAAATGGTACAAGGCGAGATGGGTATCATATGGTTCACCTAAGCTGATGGCTACCTAAGCCTTAGGGTTCGGGGGCGAGACGGTACCGTCTATAGTGAGAGTGGTACCATACAGATCCACCCTAAGCCTTCGTTTCCGATGTCGCCAATTGGCTAAAATACAGACTACACACACATCCACAGCCATTCCAACAGTACATAAAACACTTAACATGCATTTCACGCTATACATTCCCAGTTAAGGAGGCGCGATACTAATGAGCTTAGCTCGCATTGCGTGGATTACCCTTGACGAACAAGTAACGGAGTCACACACACAGCCATGTACGTGTTGTACCACCACTACAGCTGCCACGTGTACACCACAACACCTGAAATTACATACACATATACACATGTACACTTGCAACTATACACCTACACACACACACACACACATGTACAGCACAACACCTGCAACTACACACACATGTACACGTTCAACTATATATGTACACCACAACACCTGCAACTACACTCGCATGTACACCTTCAACTATACACACACACACACACACTTACACACACATAACACCTGCAACTACATTTTTGTCGATTTTTTCCTGGCGAGCGATAGCGAACCTGTAATTTTTGAAGGAA
>CM064485.1:2944957-3034957 GCA_032716605.1 Paralithodes platypus | reverse complement strand
TTTCTGTTTGAATCTCTCCTATATATTGAGCTAGCTCTAACAGACACCGGCTGCTCCTATCTCTTTCACTCCACTAACCAAGCACACACCTCTTCTTTCCACTGTTGTAGAAACAAAAAATGGCTTTCTTACTCTTCCAATTTGGGGAGAGACGCTTGTTGCAGGCAGCTTTGTCTTTTGTCTCCTTCATACACATAGAGAAACAAAAAAAAACATCAAGCACACACATCCACCTATACACACACAGGCTACCCACGCATTAAAACGAAACCATTATATATTTACGTGATTAAGGTTACCATGCTTTATTCACCATAGTAACAAAACAAAACAGAATTATATACTGTATAATTATAAAAACTAAATTAACCTAGTGACTTCCCCCATAGATTCTTCCTAAACTGCTTAACAGCTTTTAATGTTAGGCAGAATATAACTAACGGAGAGCAATGTCCCTCTAGACTCACTGAACTCAATAGCCTCCCTAACCTAACCTAACCCACTTTACACTACCCCGGTCTTCGCTCACTTGGCCCAACATCTTGATATATATATATATATATAAACAGCAGGAGAGCAATTACTGTACAGTCGCGCTAATAAGTGATGTCTCGGCACCAAGTACGTTTTGATCAATAATTGGCATCAGCAATATCTAAGCTTCATTTCTTCATATCGAGTGAAATATACAAACATGTTCCTACACTTACCCACCCTAGTCAACATCTGACAGACATTAATACAGCACAGAGCAAGCCAAACGTAATGAGAGCTGGGACATGACTTATTTGCGCGACTGTACACACACAAAGACTCAGTAACACATCAAACGTTAGTGAATAAAGAATTAAAGCTCTTTCCTGTGTTTTCCCCCACCCAGCCCATCTACCTGGCAGTATAAAGTGTTTCGGCCATTAAGGGGAGTCACCGGCTTTTTTATATCTTTCTCTCCTTTTCTCTCTTTCCCTGGCTTGTATCCATTCGGTCCCATACAGCCAACTGTTTTAAGACGTTTATCCCCATCCAGGTGTCGATTTCTTCCTGGCGAGCCAGTATTGTATGGAGAAATCCGGCTTTGACGGAGACTTTTTTTTCTATCGAAAAATTTACAAATTTAGCTTGCGGTCAAAACAAAAATATATATATGTTGGCTCGCTACCACTCGTCAAGAAAATATTGAGACCTGGATGGGGGTAAACGTCTTAAAACAGTAGGCTGAATGGGGCCCAATGAATACAAGCCAAAGAGAGAGGGAGAGAAAGATAAAAAAGCGAGGTGAGCTCCCTTAACTTGATAGCTTCTTCTCAGGAAGGGCATTGATTTCAATCATATGCATTCAATCTCAATTGACACGCACTCAAAAGATCTTTCCTTAACTTAATTCAGACCATTCCAACAAGGCTAATGCCGCGTGGCTACGCTTCAGTATATGCATAGAGACACATGTCCTTGTTGATTGTCCATGTCTGGCAACCATATAACCAGACCGGAAGCACCAGCGGCATTATAATCCAAAGCTTCGTCCTTCTGCATACCACGCCACAATACACTAATATAACACTACCCAAAACAATAGCAAGAAAAAGGACATTGTGCTGAAGGGGTTAATAAATATTAAAGAGCTTGATTGACTTGGTGGAGCCGGGCCCTTGGACTGGATACAATAAACACCTTGGAAGACTGACGCTACTGTGTGACCTGTGTTTATATTGGCACACTATTATGATGGCTGACACCCTCATTCATTCTCACTAGGATGAGTAGGTGACAGCTCTCTCGCTGTCTCCCTCTCCCCCTCACACACACACACACACATATATATATATATATTATAGTAACCGGAATATCAGCTAGAATAAAAAATATCTAGAACTCGTTGTACTCGAGGATATATTCACTTGAGATTCCTTTCCTTTCCCAAACAGACTTCTTTCCTGAGCAGTATCAAATTGGTTAAGGTTAGTAAATGGCTAAAATGAAATATTATAATTTAACGTCTGTCTTTCATTTCTCAGTTTCCAAGTTCAGGAGTTCCTCGATAATGTTTTGACACTGGGGTCAAGGAGTTTGTGCGAGTGGGTACAACACTCAGATGTACAATACTAATGCCGACAAATACTTCCCAAGAAATAAAGCACACACACACACACGCACACACACACACGCACACACACACACACACCACACACACAAAGTCACTTGACCAACCCCTGGCACTGTTCCCAAGAGTGTCAAAGAGTTGCTACCCAGTGCCAGTGCCAGTGCCAGTGCCAGCCCCCCCCCCCCTCCTCCACCCCATAGGGCACTCCACAGGTAGGGTGCCATTCTCAATATACAACATACGTCTCACTGTGATTTAATATTCTAAGTCACAGTTTACAATAGAATGCTTAAGAGGAGACAGACCGTTTTTCTGGTCCCCCTGTAATTTAAGAGCAATCGGCCTTCGCCAGAGACATTTTTCTATCGTAACATGTACACAATTATCTTGAAGGAGGGTCTTGGGGTGTTTCTTTAAGCTTGATGGAGTTTGAAGGAGGGTCTTAGGGTGTTTCTTTAAGCTTGATGGAGTTTGAAGGAGGAAACTATAAACAAAAAATAGAAAGATAAATGTACAGAATAAGCAAATAAATCGGGCCATCCAGGGGTGCACCATATCCGTGTGACAAACTACCCATGAAGCAAAACACATACCAGCACACAGGTCACAGTGGCCGAGTGTACCGAGTCACTGTACTCTATAGTGGCTTGGCTCTGTTGGCGAGGGTTTCATCCTAGCTACCTGCCAGTCAGGTTTCTGTCATAAACTTTCAAGGTTGTGGAGGTTAGGTGTGCATGCGCCACCTCTGAGTTTCACCTGCTTCCCTGTCCACACCCTACCCATTCTGGGGGTATGTACTATGTAGGCACTCTTGTGGCAGCCAGAGTCAATCTGTTGACTACTTAGGATAAGTTAAGGAATTGTGTATTTTCACCCTTATTGGCTCAAAAAATACCGATTATTATTATTAATATTATTTGTATTATTATTGTTATTATTATTTTCATTATTATTAGTAGTAGTATTATTACATGCCAACTAAGACACATACCCTATACGTCAAATACCAACTACGTGACATACCAACTCAGTAATTCATTATAAGTGACGTATGACAGACAACGGAACAATACAAGATAATTACATAACAAAGTGCTATAATAAATATCTACAAGTGCCATATGACTACCTATGAACTAAAGGTAATGCACGATAAAGTCTACAGTAGCTACGACAGACAATTTATGTTATGTCGTTACATTGAATACTAGTGATACAAATATAATGTAAATATTACAAATAATGATACTATAGGTAGCGCCAACCAACTTGACAATAACCTCTGTAACTCAAAAGGGCCTAGAGCAAATTGGCTGTAAAAATCCACACCTATTTCCTGGTGGACTCTTCCCAAATGATAGAAACGCCAGCCCAATTGCTTTCATTCATTTCGAGTTATAAGAAGTTAAGGGGTCAAGATTGTTGTCAAGTTCGCTGGCGTTACCTACACTACTAATGTTATTAATAAATAATAATGATATAATATAATAATGATGATACTGCTATTACTAATATTAATAATACATAATGGTGGCATACTAATAACGATAATAACAAAGTAACGATGAAAATAGTATATAATAAAAAACAGTAATACTCATATAAATAATAAACTAACAATTACACTACTGAGACTACTGATAAATAACAATAACTTGAAAACCCTTAAATATTAAAACTCATATTTGCCAGAAGGAACCTCGCCTTGCCTGGGTAATTTAATAATCAAGAGGAGACTGACAAAACCAGGATTCCTCGTTGACAGGTGTTACAAATAGTCCCCCACCTGTCCTGTCTCACCTGTCTACACCTTCATCACCACCTGTCCTGTCTCACCTGTCTACGCCTTCATCACCACCTGGCCTTTATCACCACCTGTCCTGTCTCACCTGTCTACACCTTCATCACCACCTGGCCTTCATCACCACCTGTCCTGTCTCACCTGTCTACACCTTCATCACCACCTGTCCTGTCTCACCTGTCTACACCTTCATCACCACCTGGCCTTCATCACCACCTGTCCTGTCGCACCTGTCTACACCTTCATCACCACCTGTCCTGTCTCACCTGTCTACACCTTCATCACCACCTGGCCTTCATCACCACCTGTCCTGTCTCACCTGTCTACACCTTCATCACCACCTGGCCTTCATCACCACCTGTCCTGTCTCACCTGTCTACACCTTCATCACCACCTGGCCTTCATCACCACCTGTCCTGTCTCACCTGTCTACACCTTCATCACCACCTGGCCTTCATCACCACCTGTCCTGTCGCACCTGTCTACACCTTCATCACCACCTGGCCTTTAAATAATACATCTTTCATATACACCTTAAATATATTACCACGGGTACCTTAAGGGGAGGCAGTTGGTTTTCGAGTCCTCCTCCTCCCTCATGTTTAGCCCTATTAGGTATGAGATTTCAAGACATTCGCCCCATTAGTTTGGCGATTTTCAGACCTTTTGCCCCATTCCTTTGCCAATATTAAGACCTTTCGTGCGATTTAGATGTCGATTTTGTTCCTGGCGAGCGATAGCGAGCCTGTATTTGAAGAGGAATCGGCATTGGGCCGGGACATTTTTCTACCGAAAAATTTACAAATTGATATCGAAGGGGGGTCCTGTGAGTGTTTTTAAAGTTTGATAGAGGTTAAGAGAGCAAACTAAACCCCCTCCTTAAACCATTGAGTCGAACCAGTAAATTATGCTGCACAATACCGTCTGAGCTGCCTTAACCTCTTGAAGATTGTGACGCATTTTCACAGTTTATTCTGGCTAGCATAAGACGATGTTATACAGCTTAGGAAGGATCTGTGAGAGTTAAGGGGAGGTTTTTAGTGTGTTCCCTAGACTTCCATCAAGCTTGAAATTACACCCCCTTGACCCCCTTTCAAGATAAATTTGTACATTTTTCGGTAGAAAAATGTCCCGGCCGAAGGCCGTTTCCTCTTACATTACAGGCTCGCTATCGCTCGCGAGGATAAAATCGACACCTGAATTGCACGAAAGGTCTTAATATGGGGTGAAAGTTCTTAAATCGCTAAACTAATGGGGCGAACGTTTTATAATATCAAAAGCAATGGGGCTAAACAAGAGGGAGAAAGGGGTCAAGAAAAAAATCCCTCAAGTGGAGATCCCCCCTTAAGGGGCCCCACCTCGCTTTTTTTCTCTTGCTCTTCCTCTCTCTTTGGCTTGTATCCATTCGGCCCCATTCAGCCTATTGTTTTAAGACGTTTACTCCCATTTAGGTGTCAATATTTTCCTGGCGAGCGGTAGCGAGCCAGCATATATTTTTTTGTTTTGACAGCAAACTAAATTTGTACATTTTTCGATAGAAAAATGTCTTCGGCAAAGCCGGATTTCTCCATACAATACTGGCTCGCTATCGCTCGCCAGGAAAAAATCGACACCTGGATGGAGAGAAGTCTTAAAATAGTTGGCTGAATGGGGCCGAATGGATACAAGCCAGAGAAAGAGAGAAAAGGAGAGAAAGATAAACAAAAAACAGGTGACCTCCCATAAATAATAATTCCCTTACACCTACAACAGCACCATCAAGCTAAATACTTCCCCTAAATCCCTAAAACCCACAACAAAACTAGAGTAATTGAGCTAGTCTTTCAACCATTTGGGAAGAGTCAGCCAGGGAATAGGTGTGGAAATGTACAGCTCATTTGTTCTAGTCCTTCGTGAGTTATTATGTTGACTAGACTATAATTAGTAGGCTAATCCCTCTAATCCCTCTGTCCTACCTACCTCGTGTGTTTCTCTCCATTCCTCGACGCCAATCCCTCCTCGTCTCACCTAATCCCTTTACTCCCATCTCCCAATCCTGTTCTGCCAACCTCTACCGATCCTATTCCTCATCTCATCCCTAATCCCAATCCAATAACCCAACAGTCACTCTCTCTATGTGCCACCCCTCTCACAATCCCTAATCCACCCCAAAAATCCGACTATATGACATCCCTCTCAATGTGCTACCCCTCTCACAATCCCTAATCCACTTCTAACCTCTCCCTGGCTCAATCCCAAAAGGGTGATTGGAAGGAGAACATATGATTGGATTGTTGCGATCCTGAATGGCGTGTTGTAGAGAGAGACCAAATTACTTTCTGTGGTGTTTATGTAATGGTGTTTGTGGTGTTGGTGTTGTGTGATGGTGTTGTGGTTGTGGTGTTTCTGTTGTGTGATGGTGCTGTGGTTGTAGTGTTGAGGTGATGTTAATGTAATGGTGGCTGTAGTGTTTGTGTTGTGTGATGGTGCTGTGGTTGTGGTGTTCATGGGTGATGGTGTTGATGTGATGGTGGCTGTGGTATGTTGTGGTGTTGATGTGATGGTGGCTGTGGTATGTTGTGGTGTTGATGGGAGGTGTTCTGGTTGTGGTGATGATGTGATGATGTAATGGTGTTTGTGGTGTTAAAGGGAGATGTTCTGGCTGTGGTGTTGATGCAATGTTGTTTGTGGTATGTTGCGGTGTGTGATGGTGTGTGTGTGTGTGGTGTGGTGTTATGGTTATGTGATGTGATGAAGTAATCTAGCTGTGGTGATGTGTGTTGTGGTGAAGTGTACTGTGTAAGTGTTATGTTGAAGTGTTATGTGTTATGAGATACGGTTGTGATGTGTAGTGTAGGTATGTGATGGTGAGGAGGATGCATATTGTTAGAGATATAGTGATGCTTATACTGTGAAGAAGTTTTTGAGGTATGGTGTTAGATATATAATAGTATAGTGTTATAGTTAGTAATAGTGTAATAATCGTGTGAAGAGGTTATTGTGATATAGTTTTAACACTATCTGGTGCAACGTCTTGGGGGTTATTGTGGTATTTCGTTTAATTATTATTGAGGGTTTTTGATTGGTTTAGCCATTTTCGAACAATGTGTTTTTAGTTTACCCCGAGACTTGGAAAAAACGCCTCTCCAAACTCCCTTCAAACTAAAAAAAAAATCCCCCAGACCTCCTTCAGGCTAAACGTGTAAATTTTTCGGTAGAAAAATGTCCTGGCCAAAGGCCGATTTCTCCCAAATTGCAGGCTCGCTTTCGCTCGCCTAGGAAAAATCTACACCTTATTGGATTGAAGCATCATATAATCGCCAAACTAATGAGATGAAACGTCTTAAAATCTCCCAAGTAAATGAAGTAAAACTGGGAGGATCAAAATTGGCCCGCCCTGCACCGTGCTATATTGTAGGAGGTGTGAAGTGTATGGTGGTTATAGTGAGTTAATAGTGTGATGAGGTGCTAAGTTGTTGTGTGGTGTTAAGTGTATGGTGGTTATAGTGAGTCCTCGTGTGAAGGTGCTAAGAATATATTGTAGTATGGTGTTAAGTGTATGGTGGTTATAGTGAGTTAATAGTGTGATGAAGGTGCTAAGAATATATTGTAGTATGGTGTTAAGTGTATGGTGGTTATAGTGAGTTAATAGTGTGATGAAGGTGCTAAGTATTTGTAGTATGGTGTTAAGTGTATGGTGGTTATAGTGAGTTAATAGTGTGATGAAGGTGCTAAGAATATATTGTGTATGGTGTTAAGTGTATGGTGGTTATAGTGAGTTAATAGTGTGATGAAGGTGCTAAGAATATATTGTAGTATGGTGTTAGTGTATAGTGGTTATAGTGAGTTAATAGTGTGCTGAAGGTGCTACGAATATATTGTAGTATGGTGTTAAGTGTATGGTGGGATAGTGAGTTATAGTGTGATGAAGGTGCTAAGAATATATTGTAGTATGGGTTAAGTGTATGGTGGTTATAGTGAAGTTAATAGTGTGATGAAGGTGCTAGAATATATTGTAGTATGGTGTTAAGTGTATAGTGGTTATAGTGGTTAAATAGTGTGATGGTGTGGTGTTAAGTGTATGGTGGTTCTAGTGAGTTTAATAGTGTGAGAAGGTGCTAAGAATATTTGTAGTATGGTGTTAAGTGTATGGGGTTATAGTGAGTTAATAGTGTGATGAAGGTGCTAAGAATATATTGTAGTATGGTGTTAGTGTATGGTGGTTATAGTGAGTTAATAGTGTGATGAAGGTGCTAAGAATATATTGTAGTATGGTGTTAAGTGTATGGTGGTTTATAGTGAGTTAATAGTGTGATGAAGGTGCTAAGATATATGTAGTATGTGGTTATAGTGTATGTGGTTATAGTGAGTTAATAGTGTGATGAAGGTGCTAAGAATATATTGTAGTATGGTGTTAGTGTATAGTGGTTATAGTGAGTTATAGTGTGATGGTGCTAAGATATATTGTAGTATGGTGTTAAGTGTATGGTGGTTATAGTGAGTTAATAGTGTGATGAAGGTGCTAAGATCTCTATGTAGTATGGTGTTAAGTGTATGGTGGTTATAGTGAGTTAAAGTGTGATGAAGGTGCTAAGAATATATTGTAGTATGGTGTTAAGTGTATGGTGGTTATAGTGAGTTAATAGTGTGATGAGGTGCTAAGAATTCTTGTAGTATGGTGTTAAGTGTATAGTGGTTATAGTGAGTTAATAGTGTGATGAGGTGCTAAGAATATATTGTAGAATGGTGTTAAGTGTATGTGGTTAGTGGTTAATAGTGTGATGAAGGTGCTAAGAATTATTGTAGTATGGTGTAATGTATGGTGGTTATAGTGAGTTAATAGGTGATGAAGGTGCTAAGAATATATTGTAGTATGGTGTTAAGTGTATGGTGGTTATAGTGAGTTAATAGTGTGATGTAGGTGCTAAGAATATATTGTAGTATGGTGTTAAGTGTTTGGGAGGTATTGTGTGTTAATAGTGTTCTGAAGGTGCTTAGAATATATTGTAGTATGGTGTTAAGTGTATGGTGGTTAGTAGTGAGTTAATAGTGTGATGAAGGTGCTAAGAATATATTGTAGTATGGTGTTAAGTGTATGGGGTTATAGTGAGTTAATAGTGTGTGATGAAGGTGCTAAGAATATATTGTAGTATGGTGTTAAGTGTATGGTGGTATAGTGAAGTTAATAGTGTGATGAAGGTGCTAAGAATATATTGTAGTATGGTGGTTAAGTGTATGGTGGTTATAGTGAGTTAATAGTGTGATGAAGGTGCTAGAATATATTGTAGTATGGTGTTAAGTGTATGGTGGTTATAGTGAGTTAATAGTGTGATGAAGGTGCTAAGAATATATTGTAGTATGGTGTTAAGTGTATGGTGGTTATAGTGAGTTAATAGTGTGATGAAGGTGCTAAGAATATATTGTTGTATGGTGTTAAGTGTATGGTGGTTATAGTGAGTTAATAGTGTGATGAAGGTGCTAAGAATATATTGTAGTATGGTGTTAAGTGTATGGTGGTATAGTGAGTAATAGTGTGATGAAGGTGCTAAGAATATATTGTAGTATGGTGTTAAGTGTATGGTGGTTATAGTGAGTTAATAGTGTGATGAAGGTGCTAAGAATATATTGTAGTATGGTGTTAAGTGTATGGTGGTTATAGTGAGTTAATAGTGTGATGAAGGTGCTAAGAATATATTGTAGTATGGTGTTAAGTGTATGGTGGTTATAGTGAGTTAATAGTGTGATGAAGGTGCTAAGAATATATTGTAGTATGGTGTTAAGTGTATGGTGGTTATAGTGAGTTAATAGTGTGATGAAGGTGCTAAGAATATATTGTAGTATGGTGTTAAGTGTATGGTGGTTATAGTGAGTTAATAGTGTGATGAAGGTGCTAAGAATATATTGTAGTATGGTGTTAAGTGTATGGTGGTTATAGTGAGTTAATAGTGTGATGAAGGTGCTAAGAATATATTGTAGTATGGTGTTAAGTGTATGGTGGTTATAGTGAGTTAATAGTGTGATGAAGGTGCTAAGAATATATTGTAGTATGGTGTTAAGTGTATGGTGGTTATAGTGAGTTAATAGTGTGATGAAGGTGCTAAGAATATATTGTAGTATGGTGTTAAGTGTATGGTGGTTATAGTGAGTTGTAATAGTGTGATGAAGGTGCTAAGAATATATTGTAGTATGGTGTTAAGTGTATGGTGGTTATAGTGAGTTAATAGTGTGATGAAGGTGCTAAGAATATATTGTAGTATGGTGTTAAGTGTATGGTGGTTTATAGTGAGTTAATAGTGTGATGAAGGTGCTAAGAATATATTGTAGTATGGTGTTAAGTGTAGGTGGTTATAGTGAGTTAATAGTGTGATGAAGGTGCTAAGAATATATTGTAGTATGGTGTTAAGTGTATGGTGGTTATAGTGAGTTAATAGTGTGATGAAGGTGCTAAGAATATATTGTAGTATGGTGTTAAGTGTATGGTGGGTTATAGTGAGTTAATAGTGTGATGAAGGTGCTAAGAATATATTGTAGTATGGTGTTAAGTGTATGGTGGTTATAGTGAGTTAATAGTGTGGATGAAGGTGCTAAGAATATATTGTAGTATGGTGTTAAGGGTTATGGTGGTTATAGTGAGTTAATAGTGTGATGAAGGTGCTAAGAATATATTGGTAGTATGGTGTTAAGTGTATGGTGGTTATAGTGAGTTAATAGTGTGATGAAGGTGCTAAGAATATATTGTAGTATGGTGTTAAGTGTATGGTGGTTATAGTGAGTTAATAGTGTGATGAAGGTGCTAAGAATATATTGTAGTATGATGGTAAGTGTATGTTGGTTATAGTGAGTTAATAGTGTGATGAAGGTGCTAAGAATATATGTAGTATGGTGTTAGTGTATGGTGGTTATAGTGAGTTAATAGTGTGATGAAGGTGCTAAGAATATATTGTAGTATGGTGTTAAGTGTATGGTGGTTATAGTGAGTTAATAGTGTGATGAAGGTGCTAAGAATATATTGTAGTATGGTGTTAAGTGTATGGTGGTTATAGTGAGTTAATAGTGTGATGAAGGTGCTAAGAATATATTGTAGTATGGTGTTAAGTGTATGGTGGTTATAGTGAGTTAATAGTGTGATGAAGGTGCTAGAATATATTGTAGTATGGTGTTTAAGTGTATGGTGGTTATAGTGAGTTAATAGTGTGATGAAGGTGCTAAGAATATATTGTAGTATGGTGTTAAGTGTATGGTGGTTATAGTGAGTTATAGTGTGATGAAGGTGCTAAGAAGTATTGTAGTATGGTGTTAAGTGTATGGTGGTTATAGTGAGTTAATAGTGTGATGAAGGTGCTAAGAATATTGTAGTATGGTGTTAAGTGTTATGGTGGTTAGTGAGTATAGTGTGATGAAGGTGCTAAGAATATATTGTAGTATGGTGTTAAGTGTATGGTGGTTATAGTGAGTTAATAGTGTGATGAAGGTGCTAAGAATATTGTAGTATGGTGTTAAGTGTATGGTGGTTATAGTGAGTTAATAGTGTGATGAAGGTGCTAAGAATATATTGTAGTATGGTGTTAAGTGTATGGTGGTTATAGTGAGTTAATAGTGTGATGTGAAGGTGCTAAGAATATATTGTAGTATGGTGTTAAGTGTATGGTGGTATAGTGAGTTAATAGTGTGATGAAGGTGCTAAGAATATATTGTAGTATGGTGTTAAGTGTATGCTGGTTATAGTGAGTTAATAGTGTGATGAAGGTGCTAAGAATATGTGTATGGTGTAAGTGTATGGTGGTTATAGTGAGTAATAGTGTGATGAAGGTGCTAAGAATATATTGTAGTATGGTGTTAAGTGTGGTGGTTATAGTGAGTTAATAGTGTGATGAAGTGCTAAGAATATATTGTAGTATGGTGTTAAGTGTATGGTGGTTATAGTGGGTTAATAGTGTGATGAAGGTGCTAAGAATATATTGTAGTATGGTGTTAAGTGTATAGTGGTTATAGTGAGTTAATAGTGTGATGAAGGTGCTAAGAATATATTGTAGTATGGTGTTAAGTGTATGTGGTTATAGTGAGTTAATAGTGTGATGAAGTGTGCTAAGAATATATTGTAGTATGGTGTTAAGTGTATGGTGGTTATAGTGAGTTAATAGTGTGATGAAGGTGCTAAGAATATATTGTAGTATGGTGTTAAGTGTATGGTGGTTATAGTGAGTTAATAGTGTGATGAAGGTGCTAAGAATATATTGTAGTATGGTGTTAAGTGTATGGTGGTTAGAGTGGAGTTAATAGTGTGATGAAGGTGCTAAGAATATATTGTAGTATGGTGTTAAGTGTATGGTGGTTATAGTGAGTTAATAGTGTGATGAAGGTGCTAAGAATATATTGTAGTATGGTGTTAAGTGTATGGTGGTTATAGTGAGTTAATAGTGATGAAGGTGCTAAGAATATATTGTAGTATGGTGTTAAGTGTATGGTGGTTATAGTGAGTTAATAGTGTGATGAAGGTGCTAAGAATATATTGTAGTATGGTGTTAAGTGTATGGTGGTTATAGTGAGTTAATAGTGTGATGAAGGTGCTAAGAATATATTGTAGTATGGTGTTAAGTGTATGGTGGTTATAGTGAGTTAATAGTGTGATGAAGGTGCTAAGAAAATATTGTAGTATGGTGTTAAGTGTATGGTGGTTATAGTGAGTTAATAGTGTGATGAAGGTGCTAAGAATATTGTAGTATGGTGTTAAGTGTATGGTGGGTATAGTGAGTTAATAGTGTGATGAAGGTGCTAAGAATATATTGTAGTATGGTGTTAAGTGTATGGTGGTTATAGTGAGTTAATAGTGTGATGAAGGTGCTAAGAATATATTGTAGTATGGTGTTAAGTGTATGGTGGTTATAGTGAGTTTAATAGTGTGATGAAGGTGCTAAGAATATATTGTAGTATGGGTTAAGTGGTATGGTGGTTATAGTGAGTTAATAGTGTGATGAAGGTGCTAAGAATATATTGTAGTATGGTGTTAAGTGTATGGTGGGTTTATAGTGAATTAATACTTATAGTGTGATGAAGGTGCTAAGAATATATTGTAGTATGGTGTTAAGTGTATGGTGGTTATAGTGAGTTAATAGTGTGATGAAGGTGCTAAGAATATATGTAGTATGGTGTTAAGTGTATGGTGGTTATAGTGGGTTAATTGTGTGATGAAGATGCTAAGAGTATATTGTAGTATGGTGTTAAGGTGTATGGTGGTTATAGTGAGTTAATAGTGTGATGAAGGTGCTAAGAATATATTGTAGTATGGTGTTAAGTGTATGGTGGTTATAGTGAGTTAATAGTGTGATGAAGGTGCTAAGAATATATTGTAGTATGGTGTTAAGTGTATGGTGGTTATAGTGAGTTAATAGTGTGATGAAGGTGCTAAGAATATATTGTAGTATGGTGTTAAGTGTATGGTGGTTATAGTGAATTAATACTTAATAGTGTGATGAAGGTGCTAAGAATATATTGTAGTATGGTGTTAAGTGTATGGTGGTTATAGTGAATTAATACTTAATAGTGTGATGAAGGTGCTAAGAATATATTGTAGTATGGTGTTAAGTGTATGGTGGTTATAGTGAGTTAATAGTGTGATGAAGGTGCTAAGAATATATTGTAGTATGGTGTTAAGTGTATAGTGGTTATAGTGAGTTAATAGTGTGATGAAGGTGCTAAGAATATATTGTAGTATGGTGTTAAGTGTATGGTGGTTATAGTGAGTTAATAGTGTGATGAAGGGGCTAAGACTATATTGTAGTATGGTGTTAAGTGTATGGTGGTTATAGTGAGTTAATAGTGTGATGAAGGTGCTAAGAATATATTGTAGTATGGTGTTAAGTGTATGGTGGTTATAGTGAGTTAATAGTGTGATGAAGGTGCTAAGAATATATGTAGTATGGTGTTTAAGTGTATGGTGGTTATAGTGAGTTAATAGTGTGATGAAGGTGCTAAGAATATATTGTAGTATGTGTGTTAAGTGTATGGTGGTTATAGTGAGTTAATAGTGTGATGAAGGTGCTAAGAATATATTGTAGTATGGTGTTAAGTGTATAGTGGTTATAGTGAGTTAATAGTGTGATGAAGGTGCTAAGAATATATTGTAGTATGGTGTTAAGTGTATAGTGGTTATAGTGAGTTAATAGTGTGATGAAGGTGCTAAGAATATATTGTAGTATGGTGTTAAGTGTATAGTGGTTATAGTGAGTTAATAGTGTGATGAAGGTGCTAAGAATATATTGTAGTATGGTGTTAAGTGTATAGTGGTTATAGTGAGTTAATAGTGTGATGAAGGTGCTAAGAATATATTGTAGTATGGTGTTAAGTGTATGGTGGTTTATAGTGAGTTAATAGTGTGATGAAGGTGCTAAGAATATATTGTAGTATGGTGTTAAGTGTATGGTGGTTATAGTGAGTTAATAGTGTGATGAAGGTGCTAAGAATATATTGTAGTTATGGTGTTAAGTGTATAGTGTTTAGGGAGTTAATAGTGTGATGAAGGTGCTAAGAATATATTGTAGTATGGTGTTAAGTGTATAGTGGTTATAGTGAGTTAATAGTGTGATGAAGGTGCTAAGAATATATTGTAGTATGGTGTTAAGTGTATAGTGGTTATAGTGAGTTAATAGTGTGTGAAGGTGCTAAGAATATATTGTAGTATGGTGTTAAGTGTATAGTGGTTATAGTGAGTTAATAGTGTGATGAAGGTGCTAAGAAATATATTGTAGTATGGTGTTAAGTGTATAGTGGTTATAGTGAGTTAATAGTGTGATGAAGGTGCTAAGAATATATTGTAGTATGGTGTAAGTGTATAGTGGTTTATAGTGAGTTAATAGTGTGATGAAGGTGCTAAGAATATATTGTAGTATGGTGTTAAGTGTATAGTGGTTATAGTGAGTTAATAGTGTGATGAAGGTGCTAAGAATATATTGTAGTATGGTGTTAAGTGTATAGTGGTTATAGTGAGTTAATAGTGTGATGAAGGTGCTAAGAATATATTGTAGTATGGTGTTAAGTGTATAGTGGTTATAGTGAGTTAATAGTGTGATGAAGGTGCTAAGAATATATTGTAGTATGGTGTAAGTGTATAGTGGTTATAGTGAGTTAATAGTGTGATGAAGGTGCTAAGAATATATTGTAGTATGGTGTTAAGTGTATGGTGGTTATAGTGAGTTAATAGTGTGATGAAGGTGCTAAGAATATATTGTAGTATGGTGTTTAAGTGTATGGTGGTTATAGTGAGTTAATAGTGTGATGAAGGTGCTAAGAATATATTGTAGTATGGTGTTAAGTGTATAGTGGTTATAGTGGTGTAGTAGTGTTATGTAGTTGCTAAGAATATATTGTAGTATGGTGTTAAGTGTATGGTGGTTATAGTGAGTTAATAGTGTGATGAAGGTGCTAAGAATATATTGTAGTATGGTGTTAAGTGTATGGTGGTTATAGTGAGTTAATAGTGTGATGAAGGTGCTAAGAATATATTGTAGTATGGTGTTAAGTGTATGGTGGTTATAGTGAGTTAATAGTGTGAGAAGGTGCTAAGAATATATATTGTAGTTATGGTGTTAAGTGTATAGTGTTTAGTGAGATAATAGTGTGATGAAGGCGCTAAGAATATATAGTAGTATGGTGTTAAGTGTATAGTGGTTATAGTGAGTTAATAGTGTGATGAAGGTGCTAAATATATTGTAGTATGGTGTTAAGTGTATAGTGGTTATAGTGAGTTAATAGTGTGATGAAGTGGCTAAGATATATTGTAGTATGGTGTTAAGTGTATAGTGGTTATAGTGAGTTAATAGTGTGATGAAGGTGCTAAGAATATATTGTAGTATGGTGTTAAGTGTATGGTGGTTATAGTGAGTTAAATAGTGTGATGAAGGTGCTAAGAATATATTGTAGTATGGTGTTAAGTGTATAGTGGTTATAGTGAGTTAATAGTGTGATGAAGGTGCTAAGAATATATTGTAGTATGGTGTTAAGTGTATAGTGGTTATAGTGAGTTAATAGTGTGATGAAGGTGCTAAGAATATATTGTAGTATGGTGTTAAGTGTATAGTGGTTATAGTGAGTTAATAGTGTGATGAAGGTGCTAAGAATATATTGTAGTATGGTGTTAAGTGTATAGTGGTTATAGTGAGTTAATAGTGTGATGAAGGTGCTAAGAATATATTGTAGTATGGTGTTAAGTGTATGGTGGTTATAGTGAGTTAATAGTGTGATGAAGGTGCTAAGAATATATTGTAGTATGGTGTTAAGTGTATGGTGGTTATAGTGAGTTAATAGTGTGATGAAGGTGCTAAGAATATATTGTAGTTGGTGTTAAGGTGTAGGTGGTTATAGTGAGTTAATAGTGTGATGAAGGTGCTAAGAATATATTGTAGTATGGTGTTAAGTGTATAGTGGTTATAGTGAGTTAATAGTGTGATGAAGGTGCTAAGAATATATTGTAGTATGGTGTTAAGTGTATAGTGGTTATAGTGAGTTAATAGTGTGTGATGAAGGTGCTAAGAATATATTGTGTAGTATGGTGTTAAGTGTATGGTGGTTATAGTGAGTTAATAGTGTGATGAAGGTGCTAAGAATATATTGTAGTATGGTGTTAAGTGTATAGTGGTTATAGTGAGTTAATAGTGTGATGAAGGTGCTAAGAATATATTGTAGTATGGTGTTAAGTGTATAGTGGTTATAGTGAGTTAATAGTGTGATGAAGGTGCTAAGAATATATTGTAGTATGGTGTTAAGTGTATGGTGGTTATAGTGAGTTAATAGTGTGATGAAGGTGTGCTAAGAATATATTGTAGTATGGTGTTAAGTGTATAGTGGTTATAGTGAGTTAATAGTGTGATGAAGGTGCTAAGAATATATTGTAGTATGGTGTTAAGTGTATAGTGGTTATAGTGAGTTAATAGTGTGATGAAGGTGCTAAGAATATATTGTAGTATGGTGTTAAGTGTATGGTGGTTATAGTGAGTTAATAGTGTGTGATGAAGGTGCTAAGAATATATTGTAGTATGGTGTTAAGTGTATAGTGGTTATAGTGAGTTAATAGTGTGATGAAGGTGCTAAGAATATATTGTAGTATGGTGTTAAGTGTATGGTGGTTTATAGTGAGTTAATAGTGTGATGAAGGTGCTAAGAATATATTGTAGTATGGTGTTAAGTGTATGGTGGTTATAGTGAGTTAATAGTGTGATGAAGGTGCTAAGAATATATTGTAGTATGGTGTTAAGTGTATGGTGGTTATAGTGAGTTAATAGTGTGATGAAGGTGCTAAGAATATATTGTAGTATGGTGTTAAGTGTATGGTGGTTATAGTGAGTTAATAGTGTGATGAAGGTGCTAAGAATATATTGTAGTATGGTGTTAAGTGTATGGTGGTTATAGTGAGTTAATAGTGTGATGAAGGTGCTAAGAATATATTGTAGTATGGTGTTAAGTGTATGGTGGTTATAGTGAGTTAATAGTGTGATGAAGGTGCTAAGAATATATTGTAGTATGGTGTAAGTGTATGGTGGTTATAGTGAGTTAATAGTGTGATGAAGGTTGCTAAGAATATATTGTAGTATGGTGTTAAGTGTATGGTGGTTATAGTGAGTTAATAGGTGTGATGAAGGTGCTAAGAATATGTAGTATGGTGTAAGTGTATGGTGGTTATAGTGAGTTAATAGTGTGATGAAGGTGCTAAGAATATATTGTAGTATGGTGTTAAGTGTATGGTGGGTTATAGTGAGTTAATAGTGTGATGAAGGTGCTAAGAATATATTGTAGTATGGTGTTAAGTGTATGGTGGTTCTAGTGAGTTAATAGTGTGATGACGGTGCTAAGAATATTGTAGTATGGTGTTAAGTGTATGGTGGTTATAGTGAGTTAGTTAATAGTGTGATGAAGGTGCTAAGAATAATTGTAGTATGGTGTTAGTGTATGGTGGTTTAGTGAGTTAATAGTGTGATTGAAGGTGCTAAGAATATATTGTAGTATGGTGTTAAGTGTATGGTTGGTTATAGTGAATTAATACTTAATAGTGTGATGAAGGTGCTAAGATATATTGTAGTATGGTGTTAAGTGTATGGTGGTTATAGTGAGTTAATAGTGTGATGAAGGTGCTAAGAATATATTGTAGTATGGTGTTAAGTGTATGGTGGTTATAGTGAGTTAATAGTGTGATGAAGGTGCTAAGAATATATTGTAGTATGGTGTTAAGTGTATGGTGGTTATAGTGAGTTAATAGTGTGATGAAGGTGCTAAGAATATATTGTAGTATGGTGTTAAGTGTATATTTTTTTTTTTTTTTTTTTTTTTTTCTATATTCCAACTTACTTCCTCTCGGGCATAGGCTGAGAGCCTTAACATTCACCGCTTTACAATGAACAGTGAAGCCCGTGAGGTCTTGTTCCAGTCTAGGGAGTGAGACATGTGAAGCACGTAGAGTACAACGAGCACCTGCCATCTTGCCTTCACATGAGGCACGGTGCTCACTCATGGCCCGAAACGACCTCATCTCTGAAGCCACCTCGTTCCCGTGCTTCACTGTCTCACCCACTACACTCACACTTACACACACACGCCACCTGTTGAGCAGATAACTCACCAGGCATTGCACCCCTATAGCATATTTTGAATATGGGAATATTCATACAGTGCTATTTAATCAGGGAACAATGAGGGTATTTTATTGACGTTTCGGTGGGCTTGTGGTAATGCACTGATACCAGGTACAGCACAAATTCCATCCCAATAATATCATCCCATTGATACATCGGGATTTGAACCCGGGACCTTTGGATTACCAGGCCAGTGGCAAGACCACTCCACCACACCTCCCCTAGTGTGTATGGTGGTTATAGTGAGTTAATAGTGTGATGAAGGTGCTAAGAATATATTGTAGTATGGTGTTAAGTGTATAGTGGTAATAGTGAGTTAGTAAGGGTATTATGTTAACCCTTTCACTACCGGGGATGTCTTCTGTTTCATATCAGCTTATGTTTAGACCACTTCAAGCAACTTAGAGAGGATCAGTGGTAGTTAAAAGGGTTAATTGAGATAGTCAGCAGCCTCTAAATTGCTACACGTCCATATAGTAAGCTGATATGTTGTTCTAATAATGAATATCTTATGTCATGCCCCAGCCAGGGTTCGAACCCAGGCCAGTATATGATGAAAAGGACGTGCCCGGTACTGAATGGGTTAAGGGGAGGTTTTTAGTGTGTTTCCTAGACTTCCATCAAGCTTGAAATTACACCCCCATGACCCCCTTTCAAGATAAATTTGTAAATTTTTTGGTAGAAAAATTTCCCGGCCAAAGGCCGGTTCCTCTTAAATTACAGGCTCGCTATCGCTCGCCAGGAAAAAATCGACACCTAAGTGAGACGAAAGGTCTTAAAAGTGACATAAATGGGGTGAAACTTCTTAAAATCGCCAAACTAATGGGGCGAACGTCTTAAAACTTCAAAAGCAATGGGGCTAAACATAAGGGAGAAAGGGGTAAAGAAAAAAATCCCTCAAGTGGAAATCTCCCCTTAAGGGAGTATGGTTTACTTATCATTTGATTAATTGATTTGTTCACCATTGTTTATAATAGGCTAGTGGTAACAGTGTTTATAATAGGCTAGTGGTAACAGTGTTTATAATAGGCTAGTGGTAACAGTGTTTATAATAGGCTAGTGGTAACAGTGTTTATAATAGGCTAGTGGTAACAGTGTTTATAATAGGCTAGTGGTAAGTGTTTATAATAGGCTAGTGGTAACAGTGTTTATAATAGGCTAGTGGTAACAGTGTTTATAATAGGCTAGTGGTAACAGTGTTTATAATAGGCTAGTGGTAACAGTGTTTATGTTGGTGGTAGTGTGATGATTGTGTGATACGATGCTGTAATGAAGAAAGAGTGAAAATCATACTGGTGTGTTGCGATTCCGAATGACAGGTAGCGTGGAAACCAAATTACAAGTCTTCCTTTCTGTGCTGGTGTAGGTGGAGGTGATGGTGATTGTGTGATGTAGTGGTGGTGAGATGTAGTGGTGGTGATTTGTGATGCTGTACACTCTGTATCCAAAAAAATACCCATGTGGTGCTATGTTCTGGTGTGATGTGCAGTAGTGGTGTCTAGTGCTGGTGTTTTGGGAGTTTATACATTGCGTGAGATGGTATAAGGTGATAGGATTATGAGTGGTTATGATGGTGTCGTGTGTGGTAATGGTATGAAGAGCTTGTGAGGTGGCCTATTTTAGTAGTGTGTGATAGAACTTATTTTGGTTTCGTGGTGATAGTTGATGTGATGATTGTGTCTATATTTTGGTTTCGTGGTGATATCTGATGTGATGATTGTGTCTATATTTTGGTTTCGTGGTGATATCTGATGTGATGATTGTGTCTATATTTTGGTTTCGTGGTGATATCTGGTGTGATGATTGTGTCTATATTTTGGTTTCGTGATGATATCTGGTGTGATGATTGTGTCTATATTTTGGTTTCGTGATGATATCTGGTGTGATGATTGTGTCTATATTTTGGTTTCGTGATGATATCTGGTGTGATGATTGTGTCTATATTTTGGTTTCGTGATGATATCTGGTGTGATGATTGATTGTGTAATATACTTTGGTTTTGTGGTGATATTAGATGATGTGGTGATTGTGTCTATATTTTGGTTTTGTGGTGATATATGATGATGTGATGATTGGGTCTACATTTTGGTTTCGTGGTGATATATGATGTGATGATTGGGTCTACATTTTGGTTTCGTGGTGATATATGATGATGTGATGATTGTGTACTATATTTTAGTTTCGTGGTGATATCTGATGATGTGATGATTGTGTCTACATTTTGGTTTCAGGGTAATATTAGATGATGTGATGATTGTGTACTATATTTTGGTTTCATGGTGATATATGATGGTGTGATGATTGATTGTGCAATATACTTTGGTTTCGTGGTGATATTAGATGATGTGATGACTGTACTAAATTTTGGTTTTGTGGTGATATTTTGGTTTTGTGGTGATAATGGATGATGTGATGATTTGTGTCTACATTTTGGTTTCAGGGTAATATTAGATGATCTGATGATTGTGTACTATATTTTGGTTTCGTGGTGATATCTGATGATGTGATGATTGTGTAATAAGCTTACCCAATAAAAGGGAGAAGGTGAAAATCATATTAGTTTGTTGTGATCCTGAATGACATGTGGTGTGGGGACCAGATTACTTCCTCTCTGTGGTGGTGGTGGTGTTAGTGTGTTGTGGTGGTGGTGTGTTGTGTTGTGGTGTTGATAGTGTGTGATGGTTTGAAGGGGTGTTGTGGTGTAGGGGTGTTGTGGTGTAGGGGTGTTGTGGTGTAGGGGTGTTGTGGTGTAGGGGTGTTGTGGCGTAGGGGTGTTGTGATGCGAGTTGTTGTGGTGTAGGGGTGTTGTGGTGTAGGGGTGTTGATAGTGTGTGATGGTGTGGTGGTTTGAAGGGGTGTTGTGGTGTAGGGGTGTTGTGTAGGGGTGTTGTGGTGTAGGAGTGTTGTGGTGTAGGGGTGTTGTGGTGTAGGGGTGTTGTGGTGTAGGGGTGTTGTGGTGTTGATGGTTTGAAGGGGTGTTGTGGTGTAGGGGTGTTGTGGTGTAGGGGTGTTGTGGTGTTGATAGTGTGTGATGGTTTGAATGGGTGTTGTGGTGTAGGGGTGTTGTGGTGTAGGGGTGTGTGTTGTGGTGTGTGATGGTTTGAATGGGTGTTGTGGTGTAGGGGTGTTGTGGTGTAGGGGTGTTGTGGTGTAGGGGTGTTGTGGTGTTGATAGTGTGTGATGGTTTGAATGGGTGTTGTGGTGTAGGGGTGTTGTGGTGTTGATAGTGGTGGGTTGTGTGGTGTTGTCGTGTAGGGGTGTTGTGGTGTAGGGGTGTTGGTGTTTGAGTGTGGGTGGTTTGTGGTGTTGTGGTGTAGGTGTTTGTGGTGTTGATAGTGTGTGAGGTTTGAAGGGTGTTGTGGTGGTAGGGTGTTGTGGTGTTGAGTGTGTGAGGGTTTGAATGGGTGGTTGTGGTGTAGGGTTGTGGTGTAGGGTGTTGTGGGTAGGAGTGTTGTGGTGTAGGGGTGTTGTGGTGTAGGGGTGTTGTGGTGTTGATAGTGTGTGATGGTTTGAATGGGTGTTGTGGTGTAGGGGTGTTGTGGTGTAGGGGTGTTGTGGTGTTGATAGTGTGTGATGGTTTGAATGGTGTTTGTGGTGTAGGGGTGTTGTGTGGTGTAGGGGTGTTGTGTGGTAGGAGTGTTGTGGTGTAGGAGTGTTTGTGGTGTAGAGTGGCGTGTTGTAGGAGTTTGCGTGTTGTGGTGTAGGAGTGTTGTGGTGTAGGAGTGTTGTGGTGTAGGAGTGTTGTGGTGTTGTGGTGTAGGGGTGTTGTGGTGTAGGGGGTCTGGGGTGTAGGGTGTGTGGTGTAGGGTGTTGTGGTGTAGGGGTGTTGTGGTGTAGGGGTGGTGGTTGTGGTGTAGGGGGTGTTGTGGGTGTGGGGTGTTGTGGTGTAGGGGGTGTTGTGGTGTAGGGGTGTGTGGTGTAGGGGTGTTGTGGTGTAGGGGTGTTGTGGTGTAGGGGTGTTGTGGTGTAGGGGTGTTGTGGTGTAGGGGTGTTGTGGTGTAGGGGTGTTGTGGTGTAGGGGTGTTGTGGTGTAGGGGTGTTGTGGTGTAGGGGTGTTGTGGTGTAGGTGTGGTGGGGGGGTGTTGTGGTGTGGGGGTGTTGTGGTGTGGGGGTGTTGTGGTGTAGGGGTGTTGTGGTGTAGGGGTGTTGTGGTGTAGGGGGTGGGTGGGGTGGTGTAGGGGTGTTGTGGTGTCGGAGTGTGGTGGTGTAGGAGTGTTGTGGTAGGAGTGTTGTGGTGTGGTGCGGGGTGTTGTGTGTAGGGAGGTTGTGGTGTAGGGGTGTTGTGGTGTAGGGGTGTTGTGGTGTAGGGGTGTTGTGGTGTAGGGGTGTTGTGGTGTAGGGGTGTTGTGGTGTAGGGGTGTTGTGGTGTAGGAGTGTTGTGGTGTAGGAGTGTTGTGATGCGAGTTGTTGTGGTGTAGGAGTGTTGTGGTATTGGTGATTGTGTGGTGTTGATTTGGTGGTGTATGTTGATGCTGAAATGAAAGTTGATATAAACTGTATGATACCAAGGGTACAAAAAGGTATATATAAGGTATAAGAAGTTATATACAATCGTTGGCTATATTGATCTTACCCTATATCAAATGCGTTTATCACTACCAATAAACTTACATAAGTTTGCATTGCTATGTACGCTTGAATTAACCCTTTCGTAACCATAATTGACCACTTGCAACTTTCAACCAATAAGGAAGTTAGAGATATAGAAATACATATTTAGCAACACTAATACGGTCATAATACATATATAAATGCATAAAACCAAATTAATCATACTTTCTAAATATCAGAAACCTACAATATATCATAGCATTTCTGTTATTGATCGATGTTAATATATTTAGAGAGAGAGAGAGAGAGAGAGAGAGAGAGAGAGAGAGAGAGAGAGAGAGAGAGAGAGAGAGAGAGAGAGAGAGAGAGAGAGAGAGAGAGAGAGAGAGAGCCAGTCACTATAACCAGATGTATATATTATATTATAAAGTCGAGAGGATTGCCGTGTGATGTGATAAATAAACAATACATTATACAAAGAAGTGAGTGGTTAGTAGAGAGTTTGAATGTCGTTCTCAGGGGGACCAAATTACTTGTCTGGTGGTGGTGTGATGTGGTGGTGGTGTGATGTGGTGGTGGTGTGATGTTGGTAGTGGTGGTGTTATTGTGTTGGTGATGTGGTGGTGGTGGTGTTATGGTGTTGTTGATGTGGTGGTGTGGTGTTGGTGGTAGTGTGATGTGGTGGTGGTGGTGGTGTGGTGTTTTGGTGGTAATAATGTGGTGGTGGTGGTGTGGTGTTTTGGTGGTGGTGATGTGGTGTTCTGGTGGTGGTGATGTGGGGTTTTGATGGTGATGTGGTGGCAGTGGCGTGGTGGTGGTGGTGTGATGTTTAGGTGGTGGTGTGATGTTTAGGTGGTGGTGGTATTGTGGTGGTGGTGTTGGTATTGTGGTGTTGGATATATGGTGATGGAGTGTGATGACTGTAGTGATCGTCATGGTGTGGTTATGTGATGAATACTGATGCAAAACTATGCGTTGCGTTTTGCGGTATGATGTATGTAAAAAAAACAAAAAAAAAACAAATCTTATTCCTATGTGTATGAAGGGGACAAAAGGCAGGCTCCCTGTAATGAGTGTCTCCTCCAAACCCCACAAAATTACATGCCAAATTCAAGGTACGTTGGGGTCAAAATGCCTGGACACAAGAAGTTTAAAGCAGCCTAAGTCATATGATGAAGGAAAGATTGATTGAGTATGGTGCTTGGTGTAAGGAATCATATATGGTGAACTACATTGCACAGTGGTGACGGTATTCCAAGGACGTATGGTGTAAAACAGTGATGATGGTGTAAAATGTGGTGGTGATGATGATGAGGCTTAGTGGGAAGGTGAAGAGTGCTGAGAAAACTTGTGAAATCATTATTATGAGGTGAATGGGCTTGTTAAGAGAGAGAGAGAGAGAGATTGTGTGTGGGTTGCGTTAATGTGTGTGGGGTCACTGGGAAGTATGTATGTATGTGTGTATGACCAGTATGTTATCCATCTTTAGTTGCTCTCCAGCTCCGGTGTGTTCCCTTACAAATTCGGTTTCGTTTACAAATACCGATTGAAACTGTGTGTTCAGTACCTCGCTCATCCCCTCCTCTTTGACATAGGTAACATTATCAACAATTAATGTTTGTATCTTATCCTTGACTTTCATTTTCCCTCTTACATAGATATAAAACAGACGTGGATAATTATCACTGTCGCATTTCTGTACAATATTATTTTCAAAGTTTTCTTCCTCCTCTCACATGACAATGTTGTGTAAAAGTGTCTAGTTTGTTTGTATCGCTGGTACGATCGGTCGCTGGTACGATCGGTCTGTGTTGTGTCTTCGGTATCTTTTGTGTCTTCGGTATCTTTTGTGTCTTCGGTATATTTTGTGTCTTCGGTATATTTTGTGTCTTCGGTATCTTTTGTGTCTTCGGTATCTTTTGTGTCTTCGGTATCTTTTGTGTCTTCGGTATCTTTTGTGTCTTCGGTATCTGTTGTGTCTTCGGTATCTTTTGTGTCTTCGGTATCTTTTGTGTCTTCGGTATCTTTTGTGTCTTCGGTATCTGTTGTGTCTTCGGTATCTGTTGTGTCTTCGGTATCTGTTGTGTCTTCGGTATCTTTTGTGTCTTCGGTATCTTTTGTGTCTTCGGTATCTTTTGTGTCTTCGGTATCTTTTGTGTCTTCGGTATCTGTTGTGTCTTCGGTATCTGTTGTGTCTTCGGTATCTGTTGTGTCTTCGGTATCTGTTGTGTCTTCGGTATCTGTTGTGTCTTCGGTATCTGTTGTGTCTTCGGTATCTGTTGTGTCTTCGGTATCTTTTGTGTCTTCGGTATATGTTGTGTCTTCGGTATATGTTGTGTCTTCGGTATATGTTGTGTCTTCGGTATCTTTTGTGTCTTCGGTATATGTTGTGTCTTCGGTATATGTTGTGTCTTCGGTATCTTTTGTGTCTTCGGTATCTTTTGTGTCTTCGGTATCTTTTGTGTCTTCGGTATCTTTTGTGTCTTCGGTATCTTTTGTGTCTTCGGTATCTTTTGTGTCTTCGGTATCTTTTGTGTCTTCGGTATCTTTTGTGTCTTCGGTATCTTTTGTGTCTTCGGTATCTTTTGTGTCTTCGGTATCTTTTGTGTCTTCGGTATCTTTTGTGTCTTCGGTATCTTTTGTGTCTTTCGGTATCTGTTGTGTCTCGGTTATCTGTTGTGTCTTCGGTATCTGTTGTGTCTTCGGTATCTGTTGTGTCTTCGGTATCTGTTGTGTCTTCGGTATCTGTTGTGTCTTCGGTATCTGTTGTGTCTTCGGGATCTGTTGTGTCTCTGTGTGTCTTCGGTATCTGTTATGTCTTCGGTAGCTGTTGTGTGTTCGGTAACTGTTATGTCTTCGGTACCTGTTGTGTCTTCGGTATCTGTTGTGTCTTCGGTATCTGTTGTGTCTTCGGTATCTGTTGTGTCTTCGGGATCTGTTGTGTCTTCGGGATCTGTTGTGTCTTCGGGATCTGTTGTGTCTTCGGTATCTGTTGTGTCTTCGGGATGTTGTGTCTTCGGTATCTGTTTGTGGTCTTCGGTATCTGTTGTGTGTCTTCGGTATCTTTTGTGTCTTCGGTATCTGTTGTGTCTTCGGTATCTGTTGGTGTCGGTATCTTTGTGTCTGGTATCTGTTGTGTCTTCGGTATCTGTTGTTCTTCGTATCTGTTGTGTCCTTCGGTATCTTGTGTGTCTTCGGTATCTGTTGTGTCCACGGTATCTGTTGGGTCGTCAGTATCTGTTGTGGTGTCTCGGTATCTGTTGTGTCTTCGGTATCTGTTGTGTCTTCGGTATCTGTTGTGTCTTCGGTATCTGTTGTGTCTTCGGTATCTGTTGTGTCTTCGGTATCTGTTGTGTCTTCAGTATCTTTTCCATACAAGGTCACTTTCTTCTTTTACATCTTTTGCCAAACCACTGGGGGGGTTTTTCTGGTTATTTCCCATTGTGCACTTTGGAATACATTTCGTCACTCTGTCGTTAAGGGAGCCCACCTCGCTTTTTGTTTCTCTTTCTCTCCCTCTCTCTTGATGATGTATTTTTTGGCCCCATTCTGCCTACTGTTTTAAGACGTTTACCCTAATCCAGGAGTCAATAATATCCTAGAGAGCGGGAGCGAGCCAGCATATATATATTTTTGTTTTGACAGCAAGCTAAATGTGTACATATTTCGATAGAAAAATTTCTCCGGCGAAGCCGGATTTCTCCATACAATGCTAGCTCGTTATCGCTCGCCAGGAAGAAATCAACACCTGGATGGGGATAAACGTCTTAAAACAGTTGGCTGAATGGGGCCGAATGGATACAAGCCAGGGAATGAGAGAAAAGGAGAGAAAGATAAAAACACCAGTGACCCCCCTTAATAAGACGTGATCACTTTTTCTCAAGGGTGGCAAATATTCTACTGATGTTACCTCTTTTTGTGTTAGTCCTAGTAAAGATTAAATCGAAGGTTGATGGTTTATCTTGTCCTCTCATTCTCCTAGGTTCGTGTACATGTTGATGCATAAAGAAATCCATCATTAAATCTAGCAACGTGTGTGTGTGTGTGTGTGTGTGTGTGTGTGTGTGTGTGTGTGTGTGTGTGTGTGTGTGTGTGTGTGTGTATGTGTACTGTGTGTGTGTGTGTATGTATGTACGTATGTCAACCAGCGTGTTGTGTCAGTGTAGCAGCAGCCGTGGAAACAAGACTATTAATTGACTTTGCATACGTCCCTTCCTCTCGTGGTGCGGTGATGGTGATTGTGATGGAGGTGGTGGTGATTGTGATGGAGGTGGTGGTGGTGGTGTTTGTGGTGATAGTAGTGGTGGTGGCGGGTGAATGGTGTAGTAGTAGTGGTGCATGGTGGTGATAAATGGTAGTGATATTCGGTAGTAGGGTGGTAAGTGGTGTAGTATTAGTGGTGCTAGTGGTGGTGAAGGGTGTAGTGGTAGTGGAGGTGGTGATGATGAATGGTGTGGTGACATTCGGTGGTAAGGTTTACGTTTTCTTAATACCGTATAACTTTTAACTACACACACATACACACACACACACACACACACACACTACACACACACACACACACACACACACACACACACACACACACACACACTACATATTCATACATCTTTTTTAACTATCATAATTATTTTTCTTTCACTATAGCCCCCTTCCACAACATTCGTAATCAAATCTGTCACGTTAAAAATAATAAACGTGTTGTGTGGTGAAGGTAAGTGGATTATTAAAGGCTGTCTCTTAGAGTCCCCATCTGCCTGTCCTAGCCTCAATTTGCATATTATTCCCCTTCACTAACCACTACCACCACCACCACTATCACCATTGTCATCAATAGCACCGCCACTGACATCATTACCACCATGTTCATCACTAGCACCGCCACTGACACCACTACCACTACCATTATCATCACTACCACCATCACCAATGTCATCACTAATACAGCCACTGACACCACTACCACAATGTTCATCACTAGCACCGCCACTGACACCACTACCACCACCACTATCATCACTACCACCATCACCAATGTCATCACTAATACCGCCACTGGCACCACTACCACAATGTTCATCACTAGCACCGCCACCGACACCACTACCACCACTACTATCACCATTATCATCACTACCACCATCACCATTGTCATCACTAATACCGCCACTGGCACCACTACCACAATGTTCATCACTAGCACCGCCACTGACACCACTACCATCACCATAATACAACTATCACCACTAGCATCAATATCACCACTAGCACCACCATAATACCACTATCACCATTAGCACCATCACTATAACCACTACCATCACCATCACTAAAATCATCACCATCACTAAAATCATCACAGTCATTCTCTTAACGTCATACCAATTACCACCACCATCATCACCACCATAATCCCACTATCACCATCATCACCATTAGCACGCTTCCATACACTGTATCTATGTCATGTACAGTCGCGCTAATAAGTGATGTATCGGCACCAATTATGTTTTGATCAATAATTGGTACCAGGAATATCTAAGCTTCATTTCTTCATATCGAGTGAAATATAAAAACATGTTCCTACACTTATCCACCCTATTCAACATCAGACAGACATTAATGCAGCACAGAGCAAGCCAAACGTAATGCCACCTGGGACATGACTTATTAGCGCGACCGTACTTACAACTGCACGTCACGAAAATTAGGATTGTGTACGAATGATGAACTAATTATGGATATACCGGTACATCCCTATTTTGATTATTCTATATACAAATTAATTTCTGCTGGTAAATTTAAATACATATGTTGCATCTACCGTTCCTCAAATACTCCTCCAGAGCAAAGTCTTTTTGATTCTCTGTCCTCACAACTCAGTGTCCTCAACTTAAATGCTTCTTCTGAAATCACTGTGTTGGGTGATTTTAATGTCCATAATGTTGAATGGCTCACTCATTCAGCCAGGACTGAGGATGCTGGTCTTGAATGTGAGCTATTTGCAGACTCATTTAATCTCACTCAACTAGTCAACCAACCCACCCGTGTACCAGATAATCCTAATCATAATTCCCACCTACTGGACTTATTTTTAACAACCAATTCAGAAAATTATGATGTTACAGTGAGGTCCCCGCTTGGATCTTCTGATCACTGTCTGATACAGGCCACCTGTCTATCACCTACCACACCTTCCCACTCTGAACCTGTTTTGGTGACTAAATGGCATTACGATAGGGCAGACTGGGAGGGTCTTCGAGGTTTCTTTATTGATATTCCCTGGACCTCTTTCTTTTCTAATGATGCACACTCCACCTTGAGCCACATACAAGATTTTGTAAAAATTGGAATGGAAACTTTTATTCCTCATCAAAAGTACATTAAAAGATCTAATTCACCTAAATGGTTTGACCATAATTGTGCTAGAGTAACTGAACAAAAAACAATAGCCTACAATGCATACACAAGATCAAAAACACATGAAGCCTTTAATTACTTTAGAAACATCAGAAATCATGCCAAAACTGTATTAAACCTAACTAAATCAAACTTTCTCCACAAGCAGGCAAATAAACTTCTAAATAATCCAAATGATAACAAAATATTTTGGTCTACTCTTAACTCATTCAAATCCAACTTCACAACTGCTTCATCCATTCCACCATTAACCCTTAACTGGCGGCGCGCAACATATGTCGAGTGAAAGAAATTTGGACTATGTGGCGGTTCACAACTTATGTCGTGTGCCATTTTCAGCACGTAATGTTGCTGAGAGAGAGAGATAAGTGGTGGCAGGAGAGTAGCGAGCGTATGACTGCTCCAGACCACCGCGGCGGACCTACTGACATGAATCCCACCCTCACGCACTCGCTACACAGGGAATTATGTAGGGAAACTACCTAATTACATGGTTTTTGCACTCGTGTTGCGCGATTGTTGCAAGAAAACTAGCGGTCGTACAAAGATGGTTGGGGTGTCATTGGAAAGCTCTGTTTATGCCCTTTCAGGGATAGATACTTGTTTTACGCTCTGGGTCTTATTTAGGCATGAAAATGATCACGTAAACAACCATATTTAGGGTAAAAACACCCCGCTGGGCGGTACATATAAATTACCGCCTAGGCCGCTCGTTAGGTTTTAAAATCTCCGACTGGCAATCTTGTAAGTGACCCACGAGGTAAAGCTAACCTTCTTGCTGATATTTTCTCCACCAACTCAACCTTAGATGAAATAAATCAAGATGTCCCTGTACTTAGTTTTAATTCGCCTGAAATTCCCTCACTTAAGATCCACACCAGACATGTCAAAACTATTTTGCAGAATCTCTCAGTAGATAAGGCTCCTGGTCCAGATGAAATTCCTCCAATAGTACTTAAGAATTGCTCCTTGGTGCTCGCTCCTGTATTGGCAAAAAATTTCCGTCTATGTACTCATACCTCATGCTTCCCAGTACCCTGGAAAGAAGCAAACATCCATCCAGTTCCTAAAAAAGGTGCCTCTTCAGATCCATCAAACTACAGACCAATAGCTATAACTTCCACTCTTGGTAAAGTCTTTGAAATTATAATAAATAATCACATAATTAAGCATCTTCAGAATAATAAATTAATCAGTGATAGGCAATATGGTTTTAGACGATGTCGATCAACTGCAGACATTCTTTGCCTTCTTATGCATCAAATCAACCAAGCTACAGACCAACATGGTGAAACACATACAATAGCACTGGATATATCAAAGGCATTTGATAGAGTCTGGCATCAATCCTTATTGTCGAAGATGTCACACTACGGCCTTGCATCATTAGTTCCACTAATTTCTTCTTATCTTCATAACAGAAAATACGTGTAATGGTAGATGGCCTTTATTCTCAATTTCACTCAATAAATGCTGGTGTTCCCCAGGGATCAGTTTTGGCCCCAACTCTGTTCCTCATTCATATCAATGATCTCATATCTACCACTCATAATCCAATACATTCCTACGCAGATGACTCAACACTCCACAGTTCCTTCACATTTACCAATTCTTTCACCCAACCCGATCTTATAAATTCAAAAATAAGCACTGCAATTTCTCTGAACCAGGACCTTTCTAGAATTGAAGAATGGGGACAAAATAATCTAGTTTCCTTTAATGCACAGAAAACCAAGTACATTCAATTTTCTAACCGACAGAATCTCACTGACTCCCATATATTGTTAATGATGTAAATATTCCCACTTCCCCTAGTATTGACATTCTCGGTGTAACATTAACTACTAACTTGAGCTGGACACATTATGTTAGAAGCATTGCTAAAATGCCTCTAAAAAATTGGGACTCCTGTACAGAGTTCGAGAATTCTTCACTGACGAGCAGTTGGCCGTAATATATAAGTCATGTGCGTTCTCAGATGGATTACTGTTCACCTCTGTGGAGTGGTTGCATTGAGGCAGTTGGACAAAATTCAAAATAAAGCTATTAGATTAATCAATAACCCTGCAATCACACAGGACCTTCCTACATTATCCATACGAAGAAACGTTGCATCCCTTGCATTATTCTACAGATATTTTCACAGCAATTGTTCCGAGGAACTTGCTTCAATTGTGCCGCCTCTCCACATCTTTCCCCGTAGACCTAGCGCAGCTGAGAGCGCCCATGAATTTACACTTTCTCCTCCACAATGCAGAACTTCTGCTTATCAAAATTCATTTATCCCTAGAACTACTACTCTTTGGAATTCACTTCCCTCGAATTGCTTTCCACAAACTTACAATCTACAAATGTTTAAATCCAGTTGTTACAAACATTTTATGAATGGAGGATGCCTTTAGGCTCATGGACCTTTTTGTTTTATCTGTGTTTTTCCTTCCTCCGTTCATTTTCTCTTTAAAAAAAAAAAAAAAAAAAAAAAAAAAAAAAACATAAGTAACCCCCCGGTCTTAACATTAATCATCAATTACAAACCCCAATGTACTTTAATAAACAAATGAAAGCAAGTGGGCCTCCCGGGATTCGACCTCGGGACACCCCACCCAGAACATAAGCACCTAAACAAAATAATGCCAATCTCTACTCACAATCCCCTTCATTGCACAGCCACAGATCTGCAACTACTATACTCACCTGTAATAAAGAAACAAACAATTAGTAAACAAATAAATTAGTAAACAAATAAATTAGTAAACAAATAAATTAGTAAACAAATAAAGAAACCAAACATAAAAAACAAATTAAGTCCAAAAACAATACAAACACACAGCAATTGACCACTTGCGAGTTTCAGGCTATAGGAAGTTGGAGCCGTAGACATTGATATGTAGCAGAATTACCGGATAAAATATGGCTGTAATGCCTTTATAAATACAAAATTATCAAAATCCAATTAAGCATGTTTTCTATCCATCAGAAGCCTACATTATCATTGCATTTCTATTTACCATCTACGGCTCCAACTTCATTATAGAACGAAACTGGCAAGTGGTCAATTAAGAAACTAAGATCCCTATTCTATTGATAACGTGAAACTGCACATCGCTATTACAAGTTAACCGCTAAACATAATTCCAAGAGGTTTCATAATAGTACTAGGTTAAGTTAAGAGGGGTCACCTGCTTTTTTTTTCTCTCTTTCTCTGGCTTGTATCCATTCGGCCCCATTCAGCCTACTGTTTTATGACTTTTATCTCCATCCAGGCGTCGATTTTTTCCTGGCGAGCGATAGCGAGCCAGCATTGTATGGAGAAATCCGGCTCCGCCGGAGAAAGTTTTCTATCGAAAAATGTACAAATTGAGCTTGCTGTCAAAACAACAATATATATGTGCTGGCTGGCTACCGCTCGCCAGGAAAATATTGACACCTGGATGGGGGTAAACGTCATAAAACAGTAGGCTGAATGGGGCCGAATGGATACAAGCCAAAGAGAGAGGGAGAGAAAGAGAAATAAAGCGAGGTGGGCCCCCTTAAAGGGAGGTTTTTACTATTTGTATTTTACTTTTATAAATTTGCTTCGTATAATTATATACATCATGCTTTAAGGGGAGATTTCCACTTGAGGGATTTTTTTTCTTGACTCCTTTCTCCCTCATGTTTAGCCCCATTGTTTTCCTAATGTTAAGACGTTCGCCCCATTAGTTTGACGATTTTAAGAACCCTCGCCCCATTTCTGTCAATTTTAAGACCATTCGTGCCATTTAGGTGTCGATTTTATCCTGGCGAGCGATAGCGAGCCTGTAATTTAAGGGGCACCGGCCTTCGGCCGGGAAATTTTTCTACCGAAAACTGTACAAATTTATCTTGAAAGGGGTTCAAGGGAGAGTAATTTTAAGCTTGATGGAAGTCTAGGGAATCAACTAAAAACCTCCCCTTAACAAATACCCCGAAGACACTCCCTTCGAGATAAATTTGTACATTTTTCGGTAGAAAAAAAATCCTCCTAAAATTACACCAGGAAAAATTCGCCTCCTAAATGGCACAATAGGTCCTAATATTGACAAAGACATGGGGTGAAAGGCGCTTAAATCGCCAAACTAATGGAACGAACGGTTGCTAAACATGAGGGACAAAGGAGGCCAGAAAAAACAACCATCTCCCCTTAACACGTAAAATGTATATCTCAAACCAAAAACAACCATCTCCCCTTAAGGCGTAAAATGTATATCTCAAACCAAAAACGAAATAAATCCTTGGCTTCAGAATTTCCCGGGATTCAGGCTACATCTTATTAAAATGCAAAAAAAAAAAAAAAAAAAAATCCCTCCATTTCTAGTTGGTCTATTTTTCCTCGTAAATACAAGCATAATATCATATATCTTTTTCCACTGCATACATACATTCACAACAAGCTGTATGTTAATGTATAGTCATTTATGTATATTTTATATTAATGTATATATTGTATATAATGTATATATTGTATATAATGTATATATTGTATTCATTTTCATTTATTGTTGTATATATATATTTATCTAGGATTTTTTTTTTTTTTTTTTTTTTTTTTTGCCAGAATACAGCAAAACTGGTTTAAGGAGAAGTTTTCTGGTCCCCCCTTCTCCCTCATGTTTAGCCCCAAGGCTATTTACTATATGAGCAACCAACAGACTCTTTTGCTTAGCTTAGGAAGGTGGAGCAGAGTATAAAGAAATACAGTCAAATAATACTATATACTGGTTGATGAGAGAGAGAGAGAGAGAGATTTTTACATAGATACACTGGCCACACAGACCTTACGGCCCAAAAGAGGTGGCCAGGACTTAATTCTAGTAGATTCGGCATACCCGATAGAAAAGGAAAGTTTAAGGAAATAATAGAAAAGAAGAGAGAGAGAGAGAGTGTGTGTGTTTTCTCCTGACTCACTCACTCTCACGTAACAGTATATTTTTGGTATGAATTTCTTGGTAAGATTTGAGATAGCTACCCGTTACTAGATATTCCTGGAAGCTTTTATCTCTCCCTTCCTCCGTCCCAAACTCACGCTCACACATTCTCTCTCTCTCTGTGTCTCTCTCTCTCTCTGTGTGGATGTGTGTGTGTGACCTATTGTGACCCCTACAGAGACAGAAGAGTCACCTGTCACACGATCGTCTCTGGTTTCCGACACACCCCTTGCCTTGCGTGTCACACACACACACACACACACACACACACACACACACACACACACACACACACACACACACACACACACACACACACACACACACACACACACACACACACACACACACACACACACCCACACACACACACACACACACACACACACACACACACACACACACACACCCCTCCCCTCCCTCCACATCAAAGTAATGCAGGTATTATCAAAGGGTAAAAGGCTCTCTCGTGACACACCCTTTCCTCACACCACCACACAATTACCTTAAGTACCTTCCACCCACCAATATAACTAAAACTATAAACATAATTAATAACACTCAAAATTAGTACCTTCAGAGCCACTAACAGAACTAGCATAAACAAAATTAATAACCCCCTCAAAATTAGTACCCTAGAGCCATTAATATTGAACTAACTTAAATAAAAAGTATTACCCTCAACATTCTCTCTCTCTCTCACACCCCAGCACATAATTACATAAAACACCTTATTACACGCCTTTGATGTACCACACACCACACTTAAAGAGCAATACACTTAACCCTTTTGATCATACACACAATAGAGTATTTTGCAACACACTAGCCACTTTCTTCATTGAGGGGGGGGGGGGGGTTATATTATATACACACACATATATATATATAGATATATATATATATATATATATATATATATATATATATATATATATATATATATAATGAAGGCCTTTATCAACTACAGAAATTAATGTACGAATATTGATAAGAGACATGAAAAATACAGTGCAAGTATTTTATTCACTCTAATTTCAAATACACACATATTACGAATGTTAATATATAATCAACTAATGAATACAAATATACACACAATATGTAAATGTATTTCTGAATAAAATATATCAAATTGAAAGGCTAAAGTTGTCTTTTATATATAATTTTGGGGCAATATATTAGATGGCGGTATGTAAATAACTAGAAGATGGTGTGTGCGTGACTGAGTGGTGGTGGTGGTGGTGGAGGTAGTGGTGGTGGAGGTGAGGGGGGTGGTAGGGGGTGGTAGGGGGGGGGGGGGCCCTGTGTGTGGTGGCCGACTTCCTCATTCTACCTCGCCTTTCTCTTCGTTCTCGTAATATTTGACTTAGTTTCTCTCGCACTCTACCATATGCTTTCATTAGTCTACCATATGCTTTCATTAGTCTACCATATGCTTTCATTAGTCTACCATATGCTTTCATTAGTCTACCATATGCTTTCATTAGTCTACCATATGCTTTCATTAGTCTACCATATTGCTTTCATTAGTCTACCATATGCTTTCATTAGTCTACCATATGCTTTCATTAGTCTACACCATATGCTTTCATTAGTCTACCATATGCTTTCATTAGTCTACCATATGCTTTCATTAGTCTACCATATGCTTTCATTAGTCTACCATATGCTTTCATTAGTCTACCATATGCTTTCATTAGTCTACCATATGCTTTCATTAGTCTACCATATGCTTTCATTAGTCTACCATATGCTTTCATTAGTCTACCATATGCTTTCATTAGTCTACCATATGCTTTCATTAGTCTACCATATGCTTTCATTAGTCTACCATATGCTTTCATTAGTCTACCATATGCTTTCATTAGTCTACCATATGCTTTCATTAGTCTACCATATGCTTTCATTAGTCTACCATATGCTTTCATTAGTCTACCATATGCTTTCATTAGTCTACCATATGCTTTCATTAGTCTACCATATGCTTTCATTAGTCTACCATATGCTTTCATTAGTCTACCATATGCTTTCATTAGTCTACCATATGCTTTCATTAGTCTACCATATGCTTTCATTAGTCTACCATATGCTTTCATTAGTCTACCATATGCTTTCATTAGTCTACCATACGCTTTCATTAGTCTACCATATGCTTTCATTAGTCTACCATATGCTTTCATTAGTCTACCATATGCTTTCATTAGTCTACCATATGCTTTCATTAGTCTACCATATGCTTTCATTAGTCTACCATATGCTTTCATTAGTCTACCATATGCTTTCATTGGTTTATGCAAGTACATTGGGGTTTGTAATTGATGAATAATGTTAAGGGGAGTCTGGTCGTTTGTTTGGTCTATTAATTAATTTATTCATATATATTTTTTTTTTTTCGTTTCCTCCCTAGACCTCCATCAAGCTTAGAAAACACCCCCTAGACCCCCCTTCAAGATAAATTTGTACATTTTTCGGTAGAAAAATGTACCGGCCGAAGGCCGGTTCCTCTTAAAATTGCAGGCTTGCTTTTGCTCGCCAGGAAATACTCGATACCTAAATGGCACGAAAGGTCTTAAAATTGACACAGAAATGGGGGAAAAAAAGTGTTAAAATCGCCAAACTAATGGGCCGAACGTCTTATAATCTCAAAACTAGTGGGGCTAAACATTAGGGAGAAGGGGGTCCAGAAAAACGGTCTACCTGCCCTTAATGTTCAGAACGGGGTGTAACTTACTCTTTGTTCCCCCCTGACTCGCTGTCTCGGTCATCCCAGGTCACTCATTGTGTCTGTCTCACTATCCTCTATTTTTGTCCAGCTGATGGTAAAAATTGAGTCCCTTAGTAGCTGATTTCTCGATACTTGATGGAAATATATGAAACTACTATGGCTGTGTGTCGTATTCATGCCCAGTGTTCACAATCAACAAACTATTTCGGTACCCAACCTATCTTATAGCCGAGTAACCAAGATAGAAACATGACAATTTACCCTCCGCAGGAAAAAAAATATATATATATTATAGCTCACTCGTCTTATTCTTCCTGTGCCTCATCTTACTAAATGTACAGTAGCCCACAAAAGTTACGCTCCTCTCCGTGATCAGATGCATGGTAATATAATGACGAGCATGATGGAATTAAGAGTGTCTTATACAGTGGTTAAGGGGGGCGACCGGCTTTTTTCTCGCCCTTTTTTCTTTCTTTCTGGGTTGTAGCCATTCGACCCTATTCAGCCTACTGTTTCAAGACGTTTATCCTCATCCAGGTGTCGATTTACACCTGGCGAGCGATAGCGAGCCAGCATATTCTGGATTATATTTTAGGCAGCTGACTTACACTAATTTGTACATTTTTCGGTAGAAAATTTCTCCGGCGAAGCCGCATTTCTCCATACAATTATGGCTCTCTCGCTCGCCAGTAAAAAATCGATACCTGAATGGGGAAAAACATCTTAAAACAGTTGTCTGAATGGGGCCGAATTGATAAAACCCAGAGAGAAAAAGCAGGTTGGTCCCCTTAACTCGACTCCTTAACCAACTGATATATAAAAGATACCACCCTCGCCATTCATTATAAAAGATACCACCCTCGCCATTCATTATAAAGATACCACCCTCGCCATTCATTATAAAGATACCACCCTCGCCATTCATTATAAAGATACCACCCTCGCCATTCATTATAAAGATACCACCCTCGCCATTCATTATAAAGATACCACCCTCGCCATTCATTATAAAGATACCA
Organism: Paralithodes platypus; assembly: GCA_032716605.1. Classification (NCBI taxonomy): domain Eukaryota; kingdom Metazoa; phylum Arthropoda; class Malacostraca; order Decapoda; family Lithodidae; genus Paralithodes; species Paralithodes platypus. The sequence goes on along the minus strand of CM064485.1, from coordinate 2,996,794 downwards.
CCCTCGCCATTCATTATAAAGATACCACCCTCGCCATTCATTATAAAGATACCACCCTCGCCATTCATTATAAAGATACCACCCTCGCCATTCATTATAAAGATACCACCCTCGCCATTCATCCATATATAAAAGATACCACCCTCGCCATTCATTATAAAGATACCACCCTCGCCATTCATTATAAAAGATACCACCCTCGCCATTCATTATAAAGATACCACCCTCGCCATTCATTATAAAAGATACCACCCTCGCCATTCATTATAAAGATACCACCCTCGCCATTCATTATAAAGATACCACCCTCGCCATTCATTATAAAGATACCACCCTCGCCATTCATTATAAAGATACCACCCTCGCCATTCATTATAAAAGATACCACCCTCGCCATTCATTATAAAGATACCACCCTCGCCATTCATTATAAAAGATACCACCCTCGCCATTCATTATAAAGATACCACCCTCGCCATTCATTATAAAGATACCACCCTCGCCATTCATTATAAAAGATACCACCCTCGCCATTCATTATACAGATACCGCCCCCGCCTTTCATTATAAAAGATACCACCCTCGCCATTCATTATAAAGATACCACCCTCGCCATTCATTATAAAGATACCACCCTCGCCATTCATCCATTATCAAGATACCACCCTCGCCATTCATTATAAAGATACCACCCTCGCCATGCATTATAAAAGATACCACCCTCGCCATTCATTATAAAAGATACCACCCACCCTCGCCATTCATTATAAAGATACCACCCTCGCCATTCATTATAAAAGATACCACCCTCGCCATTCATCCATATATAAGATACCACCCTCGCCATTCATTATAAAGATACCACCCTCGCCATTCATCCATATATAAAGATACCACCCTCGCCATTCATTATAAAGATACCACCCTCGCCATTCATTATAAAAGATACCACCCTCGCCATTCATTATAAAGATACCACCCTCGCCATTCATTATAAAAGATACCACCCTCGCCATTCATATATAAAAGATACCACCCTCGCCATTCATTATAAAGATACCACCCTCGCCATTCATTATAAAGATACCACCCTCGCCATTCATTATAAAAGATACCACCCTCGCCATTCATTATAAAGATACCACCCTCGCCATTCATTATAAAGATACCACCCTCGCCATTCATTATAAAGATACCACCCTCGCCATTCATTATAAAAGATACCACCCTCGCCATTCATTATAAAGATACCACCCTCGCCATTCATTATAAAAGATACCACCCTCGCCATTCATTATAAAGATACCACCCTCGCCATTCATTATAAAGATACCACCCTCGCCATTCATTATAAAGATACCACCCTCGCCATTCATCCATATATAAAAGATACCACCCTCGCCATTCATTATAAAAGATACCACCCTCGCCATTCATTATAAAGATACCACCCTCGCCATTCATTATAAAAGATACCACCCTCGCCATTCATTATAAAAGATACCACCCTCGCCATTCATTATAAAAGATACCACCCTCGCCATTCATCCATATATAAAAGATACCACCCTCGCCATTCATTATAAAAGATACCACCCTCGCCATTCATTATAAAGATACCACCCTCGCCATTCATTATAAAAGATACCACCCTCGCCATTCATTATAAAAGATACCACCCTCGCCATTCATTATAAAGATACCACCCTCGCCATTCATTATATAAAGATACCACCCTCGCCATTCATTATAAAGATACCACCCTCGCCATTCATTATAAAGATACCACCCTCGCCATTCATTATAAAGATACCACCCTCGCCATTCATTAAAAAGATACCACCCTCGCCATTCATTATAAAGATACCACCCTCGCCATTCATTATAAAGATACCACCCTCGCCATTCATTATAAAAGATACCACCCTCGCCATCAATTATAAAAGATACCACCCTCGCCATTCATCCATATATAAAAGATACCACCCTCGCCATTCATTATAAAAGATACCACCCTCGCCATTCATCCATATATAAAAGATACCACCCTCGCCATTCATTATAAAGATACCACCCTCGCCATTCATCCATATATAAAAGATACCACCCTCGCCATTCATTATAAAGATACCACCCTCGCCATTCATTATAAAAGATACCACCCTCGCCATTCATTATAAAAGATACCACCCTCGCCATTCATTATAAAAGATACCACCCTCGCCATTCATTATAAAGATACCACCCTCGCCATTCATTATAAAGATACCACCCTCGCCATTCATTATAAAGATACCACCCTCGCCATTCATTATAAAAGATACCACCCTCGCCATTCATCCATATATAAAAGATACCACCCTCGCCATTCATTATAAAAGATACACCACCCTCGCCATTCATAATAAAAGATACCACCCTCGCCATTCATTATAAAGATACCACCCTCGCCATTCATTATAAAAGATACCACCCTCGCCATTCATCCATATATAAAGATACCACCCTCGCCATTCATTATAAAGATACCACCCTCGCCATTCATTATAAAAGATACCACCCTCGCCATTCATCCATATATAAAAGATACCACCCTCGCCATTCATTATAAAGATACCACCCTCGCCATTCATTATAAAAGATACCACCCTCGCCATTCATTATAAAAGATACCACCCTCGCCATTCATTATAAAAGATACCACCCTCGCCATTCATTATAAAGATACCACCCTCGCCATTCATTATAAAGATACCACCCTCGCCATTCATTATAAAAGATACCACCCTCGCCATTCATTATAAAGATACCACCCTCGCCATTCATCCATATATAAAAGATACCACCCTCGCCATTCATTATAAAGATACCACCCTCGCCATTCATTATAAAAGATACCACCCTCGCCATTCATTATAAAAGATACCACCCTCGCCATTCATTATAAAAGATACCACCCTCGCCATTCATCCATATATAAAAGATACCACCCTCGCCATTCATTATAAAGATACCACCCTCGCCATTCATTATAAAGATACCACCCTCGCCATTCATCCATATATAAAAGATACCACCCTCGCCATTCATTATAAAAGATACCACCCTCGCCATTCATTATAAAAGATACCACCCTCGCCATTCATTATAAAGATACCACCCTCGCCATTCATTATAAAAGATACCACCCTCGCCATTCATTATAAAAGATACCACCCTCGCCATTCATTATAAAGATACCACCCTCGCCATTCATTATAAAAGATACCACCCTCGCCATTCATCCATATATAAAGATACCACCCTCGCCATTCATTATAAAAGATACCACCCTCGCCATTCATTATAAAAGATACCACCCTCGCCATTCATTATAAAAAGATACCACCCTCGCCATTCATTATAAAAGATACCACCCTCGCCATTCATTATAAAGATACCACCCTCGCCATTCATTATAAAGATACCACCCTCGCCATTCATTATAAAAGATACCACCCTCGCCATTCATTATAAAAGATACCACCCTCGCCATTCATTATAAAGATACCACCCTCGCCATTCATTATAAAAGATACCACCCTCGCCATTCATTATAAAAGATACCACCCTCGCCATTCATTATAAAAGATACCACCCTCGCCATTCATTATAAAAGATACCACCCTCGCCATTCATTATAAAAGATACCACCCTCGCCATTCATTATAAAGATACCACCCTCGCCATTCATTATAAAAGATACCACCCTCGCCATTCATTATAAAAGATACCACCCTCGCCATTCATTATAAAAGATACCACCCTCGCCATTCATTATAAAAGATACCACCCTCGCCATTCATTATAAAAGATACCACCCTCGCCATTCATTATAAAGATACCACCCTCGCCATTCATTATAAAAGATACCACCCTCGCCATTCATTATAAAGATACCACCCTCGCCATTCATTATAAAGATACCACCCTCGCCATTCATTATAAAAGATACCACCCTCGCCATTCATTATAAAAGATACCACCCTCGCCATTCATAATAAAAGATACCACCCTCGCCATTCATTATAAAGATACCACCCTCGCCATTCATTATAAAAGATACCACCCTCGCCATTCATCCATATATAAAAGATACCACCCTCGCCATTCATTATAAAAGATACCACCCTCGCCATTCATTATAAAGATACCACCCTCGCCATTCATTATAAAAGATACCACCCTCGCCATTCATCCATATATAAAAGATACCACCCTCGCCATTCATTATAAAAGATACCACCCTCGCCATTCATTATAAAAGATACCACCCTCGCCATTCATCCATATATAAAAGATACCACCCTCGCCATTCATTATAAAAGATACCACCCTCGCCATTCATTATAAAGATACCACCCTCGCCATTCATTATAAAAGATACCACCCTCGCCATTCATTATAAAAGATACCACCCTCGCCATTCATTATAAAAGATACCACCCTCGCCATTCATTATAAAAGATACCACCCTCGCCATTCATCCATATATAAAAGATACCACCCTCGCCATTCATTATAAAAGATACCACCCTCGCCATTCATTATAAAAGATACCACCCTCGCCATTCATTATAAAGATACCACCCTCGCCATTCATCCATATATAAAAGATACCACCCTCGCCATTCATTATAAAAGATACCACCCTCGCCATTCATTATAAAAGATACCACCCTCGCCATTCATCCATATATAAAAGATACCACCCTCGCCATTCATTATAAAAGATACCACCCTCGCCATTCATCCATATATAAAAGATACCACCCTCGCCATTCATTATAAAAGATACCACCCTCGCCATTCATCCATATATAAAAGATACCACCCTCGCCATTCATTATAAAAGATACCACCCTCGCCATTCATTATAAAAGATACCACCCTCGCCATTCATTATAAAAGATACCACCCTCGCCATTCATTATAAAGATACCACCCTCGCCATTCATTATAAAAGATACCACCCTCGCCATTCATTATAAAAGATACCACCCTCGCCATTCATTATAAAAGATACCACCCTCGCCATTCATTATAAAAGATACCACCCTCGCCATTCATTATAAAAGATACCACCCTCGCCATTCATCCATATATAAAAGATACCACCCTCGCCATTCATTATAAAAGATACCACCCTCGCCATTCATCCATATATAAAAGATACCACCCTCGCCATTCATTATAAAAGATACCACCCTCGCCATTCATTATAAAGATACCACCCTCGCCATTCATCCATATATAAAAGATACCACCCTCGCCATTCATTATAAAAGATACCACCCTCGCCATTCATCCATATATAAAGATACCACCCTCGCCATTCATTATAAAGATACCACCCTCGCCATTCATTATAAAAGATACCACCCTCGCCATTCATTATAAAAGATACCACCCTCGCCATTCATTATAAAGATACCACCCTCGCCATTCATTATAAAAGATACCACCCTCGCCATTCATTATAAAAGATACCACCCTCGCCATTCATTATAAAGATACCACCCTCGCCATTCATTATAAAAGATACCACCCTCGCCATTCATCCATATATAAAAGATACCACCCTCGCCATTCATTATAAAAGATACCACCCTCGCCATTCATAATAAAAGATACCACCCTCGCCATTCATTATAAAAGATACCACCCTCGCCATTCATTATAAAAGATACCACCCTCGCCATTCATTATAAAAGATACCACCCTCGCCATTCATCATAAAAGATACCACCCTCGCCCTTCATCCATATATAAAGATACCACCCTCGCCATTCATTATAAAAGATACCACCCTCGCCATTCATTATAAAAGATACCACCCTCGCCATTCATCCATATATAAAAGATACCACCCTCGCCATTCATTATAAAAGATACCACCCTCCGCCATCATTATAAAAGATACCACCCTCGCCATTCATTATAAAAGAACCACCCTCGCCATATAACCACCCGCCATTCATTATAAAAGATACCACCCTCATTATAAAAGATACCACCCCTCGCCATTCATTATAAAAGATACCACCCTCGCCATTCATTATAAAAGATACCACCCCTCGCCATTCATTATAAAAGATACCACCCTCGCCCATTCTCCATATATAAAAGATACCACCCTCGCCATTCATCTATATACAAAGATACCACCCTCGCCATTCATTATAAAAGATACCACCCTCGCCATTCATTATAAAAGATACCACCCTCGCCATTCATCCATATATAAAAGATACCACCTCGCCATTCATTATAAAAGATACCACCCTCGCCATTCATTATAAAAGATACCACCCTCGCCATTCATTATAAAAGATACCACCCTCGCCATCCATTATAAAAGATACCACCCTCGCCATTCATCCATATATAAAGATACCACCCTCGCCATTTATTATAAAAGATACCACCCTCGCCATTCATTAAAAAAGATACCACCCTCGCCATTCATTATAAAAGATACCACCCTCGCCATTCCATTATAAAAGATACCACCCTCGCCATCATTATAAAAGCACCACCCTCGCCATTCATTATAAAAGATACCACCCTCGCCATTCATTATAAAAGATACCACCCTCGCCATTCATTATAAAAGATACCACCCTCGCCATTCATCCATATATAAAAGATACCACCCTCGCCATTCATTATAAAGATACCACCCTCGCCATTCATTATAAAAGATACCACCCTCGCCATTCATTATAAAAGATACCACCCTCGCCATTCATTATAAAAGATACCACCCTCGCCATTCATCCATATATAAAAGATACCACCCTCGCCATTCATCCATATATAAAAGATACCACCCTCGCCATTCATCCATATATAAAAGATACCACCCTCGCCATTCATCCATATATAAAAGATACCACCCTCGCCATTCATTCATACTCATTTGACTTCCATACATATGATCACGACGAGCAACAGAACCAATGTGGGCACCTGTACAATGCCACTCTCATTGCTATTAATCTATCTCACCATGCATGCCTCACCCTCACTGCCTAGTTCTACCACTCTCTCTCTCTCTCTCTCTGCTTAGTTCTACCAGTCTCTCTCTCTCTCTCTCTGCTTAGTTCTACCAGTCTCTCTCTCTCTCTCTCTCTCTCTCTCTTCAAGACTCTTTCTCTCTCCTCAAAAGACGTGCACCCCCCCTGTATTACCGGTACATAAAGACCTGGTGCCCCTATAACCCCCCCCCCCCCCTCTCCGGAGCCGCCCCCTGCGTGGCCGTGAGGTAAGGTAATGACAGGGTCCAGGGTTCGAGCCCAGCACGCACAGGAGAGGGGGTTAATAGGTCACGTGTTCCTCTTCCTCTAACCCCCCCCCTCTCTCTCTCTCTTATTCTCTTGTTAATCTCTCTCTTTTACACGCTCTTGCATTCACACACACACACACACACACACACACACACACACACACACACACACCCACTCTCTTCCACATAATGAAGATATTTACAAGTCATATATTAGGTTGACCAGAGCTGCCACCTGCCACCACAAGCTATAAAAGGGGATTTACCTTCTTTCCCGGAATGTGTTGATCGGTACATTTATTTTATAACAGCAAATGCTCATGGCAAAAAGTAAATAAATAATGTATGCATATAGAGTATATGTACTGTGTGTGTATGTAGATACATAATCGAACCCAAATTCTGTATTATGCCTATACAAGACTATAATAATAATAATACTACAAGTCAATATAATAAACAGGCCAAGTTCCTGAAATTTGAGAGAGAGAGAGAGAGAGAGAGAGAGATAGAGAGAGATAGATAGATAGAGATAGATAGAGCTAGAGAGAGATAAAAGGGTCCATAAGGTACAATAACAATGCAGTTAGTACCGTACTATAAGCCATGAGACTCCTACATCACTACAACACGTGCAGGAGATAAGGAGAGATAACAGAAAGGAAGCCCCCATGATAACGGTAGTGTGTGTGTGTGTGTGTGTGTGATAACCCGACCTAGCACAGTCACTATCTAATGTCAGGTTCTACGGTATATCCGGTTTCAGAAGTTTTCCTATAATCTTCATGAGAATTGTGCAGTACCGTATCAAAAGGAAAAATTAAAAAAAAAAAATAAAAAAAAAAATATATATATATACCGGTATATATATATATATATATAATGTATATAAAACATGTGCATGTATACACACACAAGCACAAAAATAAACCTATTAATGGTACACATTTTGTTCAGGTTATCTATTAAATTTGAAACGCATTAACAATTACGACACTACCTATGCGTAGGGTACCATTTGTGTTACAGGTGTTCATTAACCCTTATAATACCAGCGAGGTGCGTTATATTGTATTCTAGCTATTGCAACTCAATCCCACCCCTACTCTGTGCAACTCTCCAACCCAAGAGTGAAACGTTACTCTCAAACTTTCTTCTACTCAACAGCTGAGCTCTGGAACTCTCTCCCAGAATCAGTCTTTCCCTCTTCCTATGACTTAAATTGCTTCTAACTCCGTGTGTCCAGGCATTTTGGCTCGAACGTCCCTTGATTTTGGCCCTGTCACTCTTTCAACTATGGGGGAGGCACTCGCTATAGGCAGTTATGCCTTTTGCCTCCCTCAATCACATAGAAAAAAAAAATATATATATATATATATATATTTAGACGCTATGATGCAGCTTAGGAAGGATCTGTGGTAGTTAAAAGGGTTGGTTGAGATAGTTTGATGCCTCAGTATGGCTAGAGGTCCTTCCTAAGCTGAATACAATCGTCAAATACTTGCCAGAAAATGATGAAAAGGACGTCCCTGGTACTGAACGGGTTAATTTGACTGTAAAGTGTTGAGTTAGAATAGCGGTCGTTAGCGTTGAAGTGGTAGTTAAGGGGGCCCACCTCGCTTTTTCTTTTTACCTTTCTCTTCCTTCCTCTCTCTTTGGCTTATATCCATTCGGCCCCATTCAGCCTACTGTTTTAAGACGTTTACCCCCATCCAGGTGTCAATATTTTCCTGGCGAGCGGTAGCGAGCCAGCATATATATTTTGTTGTTTTGACTGCAAGTTAAATCTGTACATTTTTCGATAGAAACATTTCTCCGCCGGATTTCTCCATACAATGCTGGCTCGCTATCGCTCGCCAGGAAGAAATCGACATCTGGATGGGGATAACAGTCTTAAAACAGTTGGCTGAATGGGGCTAAATGGATACAAGCCAGGGAAAGAGAGAAAAGGAGAGAAAGATAAAAAAAAAAAAACGGTGACCCGCCCTTAATTCGACTGTCGTAGGTGGTACAGTGTTTGAGTTAGAATAGCGGTCGTTAGCGTTGGAGTGGTAGTTAACTGGAGGGAACTCGGGGGTCGTTGGAGGTAATGGGCTGGTTTATACTGCCACACCCTCACCTTAAGGGCGCTCTCGTGGTTTATTTTCGTTTCTCTCTCTCTCTCTCTCTCTCTCTCTCTCTCTCTCTGGGTTGTATCCATTCGGCCCCATTCAGCCTACTGTTTTAAAAAGTGTATCCCCATCCAAGTGTCTATTTTTTTCCAGGCGAGCGGTAGCGAGCCAGCATATTATTTAAAATGTTTCTGACAGCAGGCTAAATTTGTACATGATTCGATAGAAAAATGTCTCCGGCGAAGCTGGATTTCTCAATATAATGCTGGCTCGCTATCGCTCGCCAGGAAGATACCGACACCTGGATGGGGATAAACGTCTTAAAACAGTAGGCTGAATGGGGCCGAATGGATACATGCCAGGGAAAGAGAGAAAGGGAGATTTAGATTTAAAAAAAAAAACGGTGATCCCCCTGAAGTTACCATTAGACGAATTTCCTAAACTTACATTCTACCCCTTAGAACCAGGGGGTGAATGTCCTCTCCACAAACCCCCTAAATAATATAGGTCCTTCATCAACAGCAGAAAATCATCTCATGTTAACCATCATCAAAGGTAAAAAGGGGTCATGGCGCTGAAGGGGTTAACACTTAGAAGATACGATGGCGGATTTACTTTCCTTTTTCTGGCTAACATTCGAGGATATTATTCAGATTAGGAAGGGAATATGGAAGTTAGAGGGTTAATATGGAAGTTAGAGGGTTGAGGGAGATGGTCTTTACCCTTATAATATGGAAGTTAGAGGGTTAATATGGAAGTTAGAGGGTTAATATGGAAGTTAGAGGGTTAATATGGAAGTTAGAGGGTTAATATGGAAGTTAGAGGGTTGAGTGAGATAGTCTTTACCCTTATAATATGGAAGTTAGAGGGTTAATATGGAAGTTAGAGGGTTAATATGGAAGTTAGAGGGTTGAGGGAGATAGTCTTTACCCTTATAATTCCCACAGATACTTCCTAAGTTGCATAAAATCTTCTATGGCTAGCCAGAATAAACTGTCGAAAAGAGTCAATATCGTGAAAGGGTTAAGAGCGGTAGTGTGCTACTGGCTTTAGTTGACCCTTGACCTCTGGCTGACCCTTTGACCTTAACCTTGCCGTGTGACCTTATCTTTGACCTTATCAATCTTGGGGTAATAGACATTCAAGAGTGCTCCTCTTCTTAACACACACACACATAAACATACATATGTATGCATTATGATAATGTATGTATGTTATAGCTATAATGCAACATACATATGAGGCGTGTGTCGGCAGAGGAGCGTAAACACTAAAAGGAAGTTTGATACATATTCCATAATGAAGGCTGAAAAATTACTGTTTTAGAATGTTTTTATATCTGACCAAATTAATAGATTTAATCTACATGAATGTTTTGGTATCATTGTATTCAGAATGATGAACACTTTCAACCGGGTACGAGTTTTTGGCCGAATGTTTGTTTTTTTCTTGAATGGAATTATCTCTTGTCAATCAATCTTTCCTTCTTCCTATGACTTAGATATCTTTAAACTTCGTGTGTCCAGGCTTTTTGACTCAAACAACCCTTGAATTTGGCTCTCTGTCACTCCTTTGGCTCTGGGGATAACACTCGTTACGGGCAGCATGCCCTTTGTCTCCTTCATACACAACAATAAAAAACACACAGAGATTGATATGATGTCATCATTTTATCATGTGTTGCATTAACAAGAATTCAAAACTTCCTTTTGGTGCTTACGCTCCTCTGCCGCAACACTCCTCATATGCATACTGGTGTATTCCTGGATATTAATCCACATACACAGATGTACACAGATGCAACACACAATATATACCTATATAATAAAATATATATATATATATAATATATATATATATATATATATATATATATATATATATATATATATATATAACATGTGCAAGTATGCACACACATAAAACACATGACATATACACACACACACACACACACACACACACACACACACACTACCATATGCATTTAGCTCTACCTTATAATGCCTACATATAAATATTTACACACATTAATTCGGGAAAAACGTGAACGGATTTTTTGTTTGTTTTACTTTTATAAGGTCATAGCCTACATATTAATGCACACACAGGGCGGCTGGTATCAAATTATCGGGCTCACACGCACACGACACACGTACACACGGCTCAAACGCACATGACACACATACACACGGTTCACACACGACACATACACACGGCTCAAACGCACATGACACACGGTTCACACGCACACAACACAAGGCTCAAACGCACACAACACACGGCTCAAACGCACACAGCACACATACACACGGCTCACACGCACACTAACACAATACTTGGTAAATCCACACAGATCGCTCCGGGTTGCTTGGAGTTCCGCTTAGTGGGCACAATAATATCTTTCACTTCCTGCATATAGCTTTACTGCTGCTACTACTACTACTACTACTACTACTACTACTACTACTACACTACAGCTGCTCTATATTCTGCAGGGGCCCTCTATATCTAACATTTAAGGGGACACTGACTGCTTTTTTGGCCTATAAATTCATTCATTCATAAATTCTTAGTTTCCTCGCTATACATCCCTCAAACTTACACAAACATCCCCTAGACCCCCCCTCAAGATAAATGTGTACATTTTTCGGTAGAAAAATTTCCTGGCTGAAGGCCGGTTCCTCTTACAATAACAGGCTCGCTATCGCTCGCCAGGAAACAAATCGACCCCTAAATGTCACGAAAGGTCTTAATATTGGCAAAGAAATGGGGCAAAAGGTCTGAACATCGCCAAACTAATGGGGCGAATGTATTGAAATCTCATACCTAATAGGGCTAAACATGAGGGAGGAGGAGGACTCGAAAAACCAACTGCCTCCCCTGAACTCTAACGTGACCCATAAATAATAGCACTCTAACGTGACCCATACATAATAGCACTCTAACGTGACCCATACATAATAGCACTCTTCCTCGTTCCCTACCCTCTTATAATATACACTCTCTCCCCACTACACCATAGAGCACCCCACTTACAGTAAAGTAATCCCCTAACTATAGTCTCTTCGCTGTAAATAGGCGAGACATCATGACCTCTATCCTCTGTAACTCAAAAACGACTAGAGTAATCGAGCTAATATGTATACAATTTGGGAAGAGTCGGACAGGGAATAGCTGTGGAAATTTACAGCCAAGTTGCTGTATCCCTTTTTGAGTTACAGAGGATAGAAGTCATGATTTCTCGCCTACTTACAGCGAATAGACTATAGCACCCCACCTCGTTTCGTACCCAATACCCTCCTTCTCCCCCCCCCCCCCCTTCTCTCTCTCTCTCTCAAGCACCACCACACACATCATAATAACCCCCCCCCCTCTCTCTTTCTCTCAAGCACCCCCCACACATCATAATACCCCCACCCTCTCTCTCTCTCTCAAGCACCCCCACACATCATAATAGCCCCCCCCCTCTCTCTCTCTCTCTCAAGCACCCCCCCACACATCATAATACCCCCCCCCCCCCCTCTCTCTCAAGCACCACCACACACATCATAATACCCCCCCCCCCTCTCTCTCACTCTCAAGCACCCCCCCACACATCATAATTCCCCCCACACATCATAATACCCCCCCCCCCCCTCTCTCTCAAGCACCACCACACACATCATAATACCCCCCCCCCCCTCTCTCTCACTCTCAAGCACACCCCCACACATCATAATAACCGCCACACTTCTCCTCTTCCCCCCCTCCTTCCCCCCTGTTCACCTTGCTCGTAAACCAACCCAACACTAATATTGATGTGCCCCAGACCAACCCGGCGGACGGTGGTAGCCTACAAGTTCACTCCATAGATTCTGGCCCAAGATAAGCAGGCAGTTTGGGTCTCAAGGAAATCCACACGTCGTTACCTAGCTCGTAGAATTACATCCTATATAATTAATTATAGTACACAAACATTAAATTTTATTTTTATTTTATTTTGTTGTCCTATATACATTTGTTTAGTTTCCTCCATAGACCTACATCGAGCTTAAAATAATACCCCTAGGACCCCTTCGAGATAAATTTGTTCATTTTTCGGTAGAAAATGTTCTCCTCGCTAGGAAGAAAGCCACAGCTGAATAGCACGAAAGGTCTTATAATTGACAAAGAGAGGGGGCGAAGTTTCTTAAAATCGCCGCCTTACAATCTCAAATCTAATGGAGCTAAGCATGAGGCAGAAGGGGGGGGGGGGGGTCCATACAAAATATCCTCTTAAGACGAAAAGTCTTGTGGACGAAAAGAAACAGAAACTCGTATAAGCTGGTGCGCCCCTGGTGTTGAAATGGCAAACTATAACCTGGTGCACCCCTGGTGTTGAAATGGCGAACTATAACCTGGTGCGCCCCTGGTGTTGAAATGGCGAACTATAACCTGGTGTGCCCCTGGTGTTGAAATGGCGAACTATAACCTGGTGCGCCCCTGGTGTTGAAATGGCGAACTATAACCTGGTGCGCCCCTGGTGTTGAAATGGCGAACTATAACCTGGTGCGCCCCTGGTGTTGAAATGGCGAACTATAACCTGGTGCGCCCCTGGTGTTGAAATGGCGAACTATAACCTGGTGCGCCCCTGGTGTTGAAATGGCGAACTATAACCTGGTGCGCCCCTGGTGTTGAAATGGCGAACTATCCTGGTGCGCCCCTGGTGTTGAAATGGCGAACTATAACCTGGTGCGCCCCTGGTGTTGAAATGGCGAACTATAACCTGGTGCGCCCCTGGTGTTGAAATGGCGAACTATAACCTGGTGCGCCCCCTGGTGTTGAAATGGCGAACTATAACCTGGTGCACCCCTGGTGTTGAAATGGCGAACTATAACCTGGTGCGCCCCTGGTGTTGAAATGGCGAACTATAACCTGGTGCGCCCCTGGTGTTGAAATGGCGAACTATAACCTGGTGCGCCCCTGGTGTTGAAATGGCGAACTATAACCTGGTGCGCCCCCTGGTGTTGAAATGGCGAACTATAACCTGGTGCGCCCCTGGTGTTGAAATGGCGAACTATAACCTGGTGCGCCCCTGGTGTTGAAATGGCGAACTATAACCTGGTGCACCCCTGGTGTTGAAATGGCGAACTATAACCTGGTGCGCCCCTGGTGTTGAAATGGCGAACTATAACCTGGTGCGCCCCTGGTGTTGAAATGGCGAACTATAAAAGAGATGGGGGGAAAAGAGGAAAGGGAGAGAGGCGATAATGCCTTTCAAAAATAATAATAAAGTAAAGATGATGATAATATTAAAGGAAACAGACAAGACCCCAAACCGCCCTTGTATAACCTAGTACGCTTCTGGTGTTGACATGGCGAACTAGAGAAGAGATGAGATTGGAAAAAAGGAAAAAGTAGTGGAGAGATAGGCCTTGAAAACAAACAAAAATCGAAAATATAAGATGATCATAATGATAGGAAACAGACCAGACTATAAACCACCCTTGTATAACCTGGTGGCACCCCTGGTATTGAAATGACGAACTATAGAACAGATGAGATGGAAAATTAAAAAAATATAGAAAAGATGCTCAACATAAAGAAAGGAAACAGACAAGACCATAAGCCGCCCTTGTATAACCTGGTGCGCCCCTGGTGTTGAAACAGCGAACTACAGAAGAGGTGAGATGGGAAAAGGAGATAAAGGAGGGAAGAGATATGCCTTAAAACACAATAAAGAGGATAATAATACAGAAAGGAAACAGACACGATCATAAACCGCCCTTGTATAACCTGGTGCGTCCCTGGTGTTTAAATGGCGAACCATAGAAGGTGTGTTTTACATCATTTTATGGTCACGCGGCCGCCTATGTTTACGAGAGATGGTTTCGCAGGCGCGAGTTTTGTTTACAGATGGCGCTGGTGACAGGAGGGAGGGAAGAAAGAGAGAGAGAGAGAGAAAGGAAGGAAGCAGAAAAAAGGGATAGGAAAGACATGGAAGGGAAAGAAGCGAAGAAGAGAGGTTCGCAATTTTAGGTTTTGATTACAGATGGCGCTGGTGACAGGAGAGAAAGAGAGGATGGAAGCAGAAGAGGGGAAAAGGAAGGGAAAGAATCGAAAAAAGGAGAAGGGAAGAGAGGCTCGCAGTTTGGGGTATTGTTTACAGATGGCGCTGGTGACAGGAGAGAAGAAAAAGAGGGACAAAAAGGAAGATATGGGAGGGAAAGAAGCGAATAAAGGAGAAGGGAAGAGAGGTTGGCAGTGTTGGGTATTGTTTATAGATGGCGTGACTGATAAAAGAGGTGGGAAAGAGGAAACATTTATATAGGAGAGGAGAAACGTGAAGTGAAGGGAAGAGAAGTTCGCAGTTTGGGGTTTTGTTTATAGATGGCGTTAGTTGAAGAAGAGGTGGGATAATAAAGGACAGATCAAAAGAGAAAAGAGGGGAGGAGAAATACAAAGATATATACAGAGGGTATATATATATATATATATATATATATATATATATATATATATATATATATATATATATATATATATATATACACAGGTATATAATAAAACTAAACCCCGTAGATTAATTATATATATGTAAAAATTATTAACAAGTCCACACATACGTTTTCTTACATATATATGCCTGCCAAAGTTAGTAAAATGCCCTTGAACTGTCCGACTGAAAGAGAACAACTAGGATGGATGTTGGGGCACGAACCAGGCCTGTTGGTGTTTGTGAATTAGGAGGTGGATAGGCTTCATTCGTAGGTGGTTTATTGTGGTTTGTCACAATATATATTAGTATAAGAGAGAGAGAGAGAGGGGGGGGGGGGGGGGGAGATAGAGCAAGATATCTCAATGTGTGTGTGTGTGTGTGTGTGTGTGAAAGATAGAAGTACTGCATATACGTATGAGACTATGCAAGTTGTTTGTAGGTGTGAGATATATTTTTCTACCGAAAAAATTGATGCATTTGGCTTTATATACCGGTATATATTTTTGTTTTATAATATTATTAATATATTTTTGTTAAGGGGTTTTGGGGAAGCTCCTTCTTTTAATGGCAAGAGGATTAACTAAAAATACATTGCTCGAAAATTGTCAAAAGCATTAAGAACCCTCAATACCAATTTAATAGAATCATAAACCCCCCATAACCCTCAACTTGTCAGACCAAATAGCATTAGTAAAATATAAAAAATATAATATATATAATAACTGGTCCACCAATACAAGATAGCGTATCATGCACAAGCTTAATATAATGTATATATAGCCTATTATGACAATACCCCCAAGCCCTTGATACGATACGGACTACTGATAACGAGGAGACTATCTATATACTCAGGCCCAAGCCACACTTTTCCGGTTTTGTTTCCTTTCCTTTTTTTTGGGGGGGGGGGGGACTCAAGACAGAGCCAGAATAGGGCCAACACAACAGAAAACAATGAACACACAAAAACAAAATACAAATTCACACACAAAGAGACGCTACTCATAAACTACGTGTATTGGTGTGTGTGTGTGTGTGTGTGTGTGTGTGTGTGTGTGTGTGTGTACCTTTGTGCAGGCGTGTACATGGAAATACCCAATAGTCACATTGTACGGTCTTTGGATCTGGGAAATACCTACCTATAGCCATACGGTACGCTCATGAAAACAAATACTCTCTCTCTCTCTCTCTCTCTCCAGACCCTTCCCCCTCTTTCACTTTCTCTATTCACACACATTCTCTCATTACCCCTCACATTCTCTCTCTCACTCTCCCAGTACTCTCCCTCCCCCAGTACTCTCCCTCCCCCAGTACTCTCCCTCCCCCAGTACTCCTCCTCCCAGTACTCCCCTCTCCCAGTAACTCTCCCTCTCCCAGTACTCTCCCTCTCCCAGTACTCTCCCTCTCCCAGTACTCTCCCTCCCCCAGTACTCTCCCTCTCCCAGTACTCTCCCTCTCCCAGTACTCTCCCTCCCCCAGTACTCTCCCTCTCCCAGTACTCTCCCTCCCCCAGTACTCTCCCTCCCCCAGTACTCTCCCTCCCCCAGTACTCTCCCTCTCCCAGTACTCTCCCTCTCCCAGTACTCTCCCTCCCCCAGTACTCTCCCTCTCCCAGTACTCTGCCTCTCCCAGTACTCTCCCTCTCCCAGTACTCTCCCTCCCCCAGTACTCTCCCTCCCCCAGTACTCTCTCTCCCAGTACTCTCCCTCCCCCAGTACTCTCCAGTACTCTCCCTCCTCTCCCTCCCCAGTACTCTCCCTCCCCCAGTACTCTCCCTCCCCCAGTACTCTCTCTCCCCCAGTACTCTCCCTCCCCCAGTACTCTCGCTCTCCCAGTACTCTCGCTCTCCCAGTCCTCTTCCCTCCCCAGTACTCTCCCTCCCCCAGTACTCTCCCTCCCCCAGTACTCTCCCTCCCCCTTCCCCCGGCGCCACCTAACAGTAATTTATCGGCCCGGGAATTCAATAACAGACCCCCTGGAAGCTGTCTGGCTCTACCTCCAACGAGAGAGAGAGAGAGAGAGAGCGAGAGTGTGTGTGTGTGTGTGTGAAAGTGAGCCAGAGTGAACGTGAGAGTGAGCCAGAATGAACGTGAGAGTGAGCGAGTGTGTGTGTGTGAGAGTGATAGACAGTGTGTGAAAGTTAGTGTGTGTGTGAGAGAGAGAGAGAGAGAGAGAGAGAGAGAGAGAGAGAGAGAGAGAGAGAGAGAGAGAGAGAGAGAGGAAGTGGAAAGAATAAAAAGACAATATAAAAGCTACAAGGAAGTGGGGGGGGGGGGAATAGGTGTGTGTGTGTGTGTGTGTGTGTGTGTGTGTGTGTGTGTGTGTGGATGTGTGTGGGTTTCAGTGAAATAGGTGGATGGGGGGGGGGGGGAGGGGGGCTGAGACTTGGGCTGAAAATAAGGGAGGGAGAGTAAGCGAGAGGGGATGGAAGAGTTAAGAATATTTGTAATAAACAATAGCTGTAATAATAATGATACACACACACACACTCTCACACACACATACACACACACACACACACACACACACACACCTCCCTGCATATCTCCCCCCCCCCCCTCCCACCCCAAACACTCCTCAAAACAGACACATGCGCTGTAAAACACATACACACACTTATCCCCACCATACTTATCTCCCCCTCCCCCCTCCAAACCGACACACACACACACACACCTACCTCCTATAACTTATAACTACATATCCCCCGCGTTCTCTCTTCCCCCCCCCCCCCCCCCCCCCCCCCCTCCCACACACACACACACACACACACACACACACACACACACACACACGACCAACAAGTGGGTGTATTCCATCAAGTCGATATTTACCGATGGCTCGGAACACACACTTAACCCTTTCAGTGCGGTGGTGCCTTGGTTCTCCCTAATATTACATCATTTATTATACCATGATGCTATAGTCTATTTGTGTCCAGCTGATGCTAAATTGCTATATCTTCATCTTAAGGGAAGGTTTTTAGTTTGGTCCCTAGATATCCTTCAAGCTTAAGATTACACCCCTTTGAGCCCCTTTCAAGATAAATTTGTACATTTTTCGGTAGAAAAATTTCCCGACTGAGAGCCGGTTCCTCTTAAATTACAGGCTCGCTATCGCTCGCCAGGATTAAATCGACACCTAAATGGCACGAAAGGTCTTAAAATTGACAGAAATGGGTTGAAAGTTCTTAAAATCGTCAAAATAATGGGGCAAACGTCTTAAAACATCAAAAGCAATGAGGCTAAACATGAGAGATAAAGGAGTCCAGAAAAAACTCCCTCAAGTGGAAATCTCCCCTTAATGACTTGGTTATTACGAATCTTTTGTAGTGATGTATATTGCTGATGTATATTGCTGATTATGAGAACTTGGCAATTAGATGATGCAGAGACATAATAATTTCATATGTTTT
Organism: Paralithodes platypus; assembly: GCA_032716605.1. Lineage (NCBI taxonomy): Eukaryota > Metazoa > Arthropoda > Malacostraca > Decapoda > Lithodidae > Paralithodes > Paralithodes platypus. Next base: position 2,977,481 of record CM064485.1, on the reverse strand, counting down.
CATTAAGGGGAGGTATTTAGTTTGTTCCCTAGACCTCCATCAACCTTAAAATTACACCCCTTGAGTCCCTTTCAAGATAAATTTGTAAATTTTTCGGTAGAAAAATTTCCCGGCCAAAGGCCGGTTCCTCTCAAATTACAGGCTCGCTATCGCTCGCCAGGATAAAATCGACACCTAAATGGCACGAAAGGTCTTAATATGGGGTGAAAGTTCTTAAAATCGCTAAACTAATGGGGCAAACATTTTATAATATCAAAAGCAATGGGGCTAAACATGAGGGAGAAAGGGGTCAAGAAAAAAATCCCTCAAGTGGAGATCTCCCCTTAAGTAAGGAGAAATCGGCTGCTAAAGGATTCAATTTGCCATCAGCTGGAAATAAACCGACTATAGTTCTATTCGTTCCTCCAGGGATCGATTGGGTAATACACTATCCAAATTAACACTTTGACCCTTTCAGTACGATGACGCTCATTTCCTCGTTTTCTGGTTACCATTAGACGATTTTCATTAGCTGATAATTTACCTCTAGAAGAAATCAAAGGGGTAGATACTATCTTAATAAACCATCTTGGTAACATTATCCTTCTAAGCTGCATAAAATCGTCTCATGTTAGTCAGAACAAACGTAAAGGGGTCGACAGCTATGGATCCTTCCTGAGTCAGGTAAAATAGTTTAACGTGAGCCAGCATAATACATGGAACGGCTTCATAATACTGAAAAGGTTGACAAAGAATTTCTCAACTTATCCCCTTCAGTTTAGGGGGACGCCATTTCTTTATATTCTGGCAATCAATAGACAATGTTATGTAATTTAGTAAGGACCTGTGGGAGTCGGACGGTTAATGGAGGATGTTTTTACGAGGCCCACATCTCAGAGAGAATAGTAACAATAGCTACGACGAACGATGATAGCCTCCATAAGGATGCCAGCCAGAGGAAAGGAAACTCCTGTTAGAGAGTGTGGCCGTTTTAAGAGTGCGGCCGTTTAGGAGTGTGGCCGTTTAGGAGTGTGGCCGTTTAGTTGTATGGCCGTTGCGGAGTGTGATGGCTTAGGAGTGTGAATCGTTTAGGAGGTTGGATCGCTTAAGTGTGTGGCCGTTTAGGAATGCGGAAGTTAACCCCCTCTGTACCTGCGACGTCTTTAATATTATATTTAATATACATTTAGACAATGAAGCTTAGGAAGGGTATATGGTACCGTAGCTAAAAGGGTTAATTGAGATAGTCTGTAGCCATTTAAGGAGTAGACGTCCTTCCTAAGCTGTACAAAATCGTCTAATAATTGCCAGAATATACTGAAAAGTACATCACCGGTACCGAAGGGGTTAAGGGATGGGTGGCTGTTTAGGAGCGTGGCTGTTAAGAAGTGTGGCCTTTAAGGGATATGAATCTTTTATAAGTGCGGCCGTTAAGGAGTGTACACAGTTTAGGTGTGCGGCCATAATGGGATCGTGGCCATTAAAGATCGCGGCCGTTAAGGATCGTGGTCGTTAAAGGTTGTGGCCATTAAGGAGCGCGGCCGTTAAGGAGCGCGACCGTTAAGGGAGCCCACCTCGCTTTTTTTCTCTTTCTCTCCCTCTCTCTTTGGCTTGTATCCATTCGGCCCCATTCAGCCTACTGTTTTAAGACGTTTACCCCCATCCAGGTGTCAGTGTTTTCCTGGCGAGCGGTAGCGAGCCATCATATATATATTTTTGTTTTGACAGCAAGCTAAATTTGTACATTTTTCGATAGAAAAATGTCTCCGGCGAAGCCGGATTTCTCCATATAATGCTGGCTCGCTATCGAAAGAAATCGACACCTGGATGGGGATAAAAGTCTTAAAACAGTTGGCTGAATGGGGCCGAATGGATACAAGCCAGGGAAAGAGAAAAAAGGAGAGAAAGAGAAAAAAAACTTGTGACCCCCCTTAAGGAGCGCAGCCGTTAAGGAATGCGACCGTATTGACCTACTACCGGGTGTCTAGCCAAGACCATCTACGATTCTACGTGTAGAGGTGGTCTTGGGGTCTAGCTGGGCAACCCTCCTAAAAAACCCTGGTGACTCACAGAAGGCACTACCACCACCACCACCACTCAGAATACCCACCACCACCACCACCACCTCTCAGAATACCCACCACCACCACTCAGAATACCCACCACCACCACCTCCACTCAGAATACCCACCACCATCATCACCACCACCACCACCTCTCAGAATACCCACCACCACCACCTCCACTCAGAATACCCACCACCACCACCACTCACTCATACCCACCACCACCACCACCTCTCAGAATACCCACCACCTGCACCACTCAGAATACCCACCACCACCACCTCCACTCAGAATACCCACCACCATCATCACCACCACCACCACCTCCACCAGAATACCCACTACCTACACACTACCAACAAAATATCCCAGGCTGCGATGGTTATAATTATACAGTATAGCACTGGTTGCTACGGTAGGCCCAGGGATACGCTGGACCATGGATTAAAAACACCTTTACTAAAAGAAATATATACTGTATATGTATATATATATATAAACAGTATCAGTAGATCTAGACTGGACACGAAAATGGAACTTTGCAGTAAGGGACCCAAAATCGGAGAACGAGTCACCAAGTTCGAACCCTGAAACCGCGAAAATATCACATTATCGCAGTCTCGAGATTCTAACTTGGGGGTTCGTTCTCCGATTTTGGGTCCCTTACTGCAAAGTTCCATTTTCGTGTCCAGTCCAGATCTACTGTAGTCTATGATAGTATATAATTATACTGTATATATATATATATATATATATATATATATATATATATATATATTATATACACTGTATAAATAAGTTTAAGGTATATTAAAACCCATTAACTTTAGCCTTGTTCTAAACTCAGCCAGAATTAATGACTTGTGTTAACTTTTAATTGTCACAGTTTGTATATAATACTGTAAACTATGTGGTCCCCCCCCCCCCTCCCCTTCTCTCTGGCCATCTATCTGGGGAAGTGTCAGGGCTTGTCAGTTCTGCTTCTTCAACGTCCTGCAGATAAGATGGAACGGCCTTATCAACAACATGGCTGGCTCGCTCTCTCACACACACCCCCACTCACACACACACTCCCCCTCCCCGCCACCCCTCCCCACCCCCACACACACACACACACACACACTCACTCTTTGGCTGGTCTGGGAAACTCTCTGGCACACAGCACTAACCCTTTCAAGATCCGGTTCCGCATTTCTCTTCTGTGTTCTGGCTATTATTTGACGATTATGTTCAGCTTAGGAAGGGTCTATGGAAGTCGGAGGGTTAACCGAGATAGTCCTTACCCTTATATTTCCCACAGATCATTCCTAAGCTGTCTAAAATCGTCTAATGATAGCCAGAATAAACTGTCAAAATGCGTCATAATCTTCAAAATCGCCAAACTAACGGAACAACTTCTTAAAACCTTAAACCTAATATGATAAACAGGAGGGAGAAGGGGGTCCAGACAAAGCGAGTGCCGTACCTCCCCCTTAATGGGAGATCTCCACTTGAGGGATTTTTTCTTGACTCCTTTCTCCCTCATGTTTAGCCCCATTTCTTTTGATATTATAAAACGTTTGCCCCATTAGTTTAGCAATTTTAAGAACTTTCACCCCATATTAAGACTTTTCGTGCCATTCAAGTGTCGATTTTATCCTGGCGAGCGATAGCGAGCCTGTAATTTAAGAGGAACCGGCCTTTGGCCGGGAAATTTTTCTACCGAAAAATGTACAAATTTATCTTGAAAGGGACTCAAGGGGGTGTAATTTTAACCTTGATGGAGGTCTAGGGAACAAACTAAATACCTCCCCCTTAACCAGGACAAGAGAGCTGAGAACCACAGCCACCTATATGGTTATAACAACCATGTCGAGTTATAAGCACCTATACTAACTCCGGTATCACACGACCACTTTATCCTTCAACATTTATCCTCAACACTGGTCTGGCAGCTTATGAGGTTAACATTCAAAATATTTCGGTCACCTAAATTCATCTATCGTCAGTCTAGTTTCCGATACCAGTGCCAAATATTCCAGAAATGTTGCCAGAAAAATGTTGACCATCGAACGTGGACTAAAAAAGCTCTCGTGTGATACCGGCTAAACTCGCGACCAATCAGTCCCAACCAACCTGAGCCCAAACCAGAGTGGAACCAGCTAACTTAGTGCCCACCATAAAGTAGAGAGAGTGCTCCACCCGCCGACAACCAGCAAACCTAGGCAGGGAGAGGGTGGTGGTGGTGGTAGAGTGAGAGTGAGAGTGGTGGTGGTGTAGGCAGAGAGAGTGAGAGAGGTGGTGGTGGTGTAGGCAGAGAGAGAGAGTGTGATGGTGGAGACAGTTGTAGTAGTGGTGGTGGTTGTGTAGGCAAAGAGGGTGTTGGTGGTGGCAGTAGTAGTAATAGTAGTAGTGGTGGTGGTGGAGACAGGGAGAGAGTGGTTGTGATGGTGGAAGTAGGGAATGTGGTGGTGGTGGTGGTGGAAGGGAGAGAGGGTGATGGTGGATACAGTAGTATTTATTGTGGCGGTGGAGACGGAGTATGGTGGTGGAGGAAGGGAGAAGTGTGATGGTGGATGCAGAAGTAGTATTTGTCGTGGTGGTGGAACAGGGAGTATGGTGGTGGGGGAAGGGAGAGTGGGTGATGTGTGGAGGCGGTGGATGCAGAGGGTGGTGGTGGAGGCAAAGAGAGGGTGGTAGAGGTAGTGCAGGTGGTGGTGGTGTTGGGGATCAATACACTACACTCGGGCACTTCACTTGGCTGCTGGCACTACAGGTCTCACAGGCACTCCTCTCTCTGGCACTAACCCCCCCATTCACCCCCTACCCATACCCCCTTCTTTCTCTCTCTCTCTCTCTCTCTCTCACCCCCTACCCTGCCCCCCCCCCCTCTCTCTCTCTGTCACCCCTACCACTGTTTCCTTCTCTCTCTGTCACCCCTACCACGGTTTCCCTCACTATCTCTCACTCTCTGTCACCCCTACCCCTCTTTCCCTCTCTCTGTCACCCCCTACCACCGTTTCTCTCTCTCTGTCACCCCCTACCACTGTTTCTCTCTCTGTCACCCCCTACCACTGTTTCCCTCACTCTGTCACCCCCTACCACTGTTTCCCTCACTCTGTCACCCCCTACCACTGTTTCCCTCACTCTGTCACCCCCTACCACTGTTTCCCTCACTCTGTCACCCCCTTTTTTTTTTTTTTTTTTTTTTCTATGTGATTGAGGGAGGCAAAAGGCATAACTGCCTATAGCGAGTGCCTCCCCCATAGTTGAAAGAGTGACAGGGCCAAAATCAAGGGACGTTCGAGCCAAAATGCCTGGGACACACGGAGTTTGAAGCAATTTAAGTCATAGGAAGAGGGAAAGACTGATTCTGGGAGAGAGTTCCAGAGCTCAGCTGTTGAGTAGAAGAAAGTTTGAGAGTAACGTTTCACTCTTGGGTTGGGAGTTGCACAGAGTAGGGGTGGGATTGAGTTGCAAGACGGTACCACGTGCCCTACGTAAAGGAGGTGGTATGCACTGGGATAGCTCTGAGGAACACTGATTATTATAGTAGCGATAGAATAGCGAGAGAGATGCAACATTGCGGCGGAGAGAGAGAGATTGCAGAGAGTTGTGAGTGGATGGGAGTTAATGATACGAAAGGCTTTCCTTTCAACTTTGTCTAGGAGAGCAGTGTGAGAGGAACCTCCCCACACTGTGAACAATACTCAATACAAGGGCGCACTATGCCCCTGTACAGAGCAAGAAGCTGTGCAGGGGAAAAGAACCCCCTAAGGCGGTTGAGCACACCCAGCTTCTGGGAGGCTGCCTTAGCAAGACTGGTAATATGGTCCTTCCAAATGAGAGCAGAAGAAAAAGAGACACCAAGAATATTGAGAGAAGATGAAGGGTTGATTTTTGTATTGTTGAAGAATAAGGGATAGTCCGCTGGGAGATCCTGACGGGTAGATACCACTGTTTCCCTCACTCTGTCACCCCCTACCACTGTTTCTCTCACTCTGTCACCCCCTACCACGGTTTCTCTCACTCTGTCACCCCCTACCACTGTTTCTCTCTCTCTCTCTCTCTGTCACCCTCTACCACTGTTTCCCTCTCTGTCACCCCCTACCACTGTTTCCCTCTCTCTGTCACCCCCTACCACTGTTTCCCACACTCTGTCACCCCCTACCACTGTTTCCCTCTCTCTGTCACCCCCTACCACTGTTTCCCTCTCTCTGTCACCCCCTACCATTGTTTCCCTCACTCTGTCACCCCCTACCACTGTTTCCCTCACTCTGTCACCCCCTACCACTGTTTCCCTCTCTCTGTCACCCCCTACCACCGTTTCCCTCTCTCTGTCACCCCCTACCACTGTTTCCCTCTCTCTATCTGTCACCCTCTACCACTGTTTCCCTCTCTCTCTCTGTCACCCTCTACCACTGTTTCCCTCTCTCTGTCTCTCTCTGTCACCCCCTACCACTGTTTCCCTCACTCTGTCACCCCCTACCACTGTTTCTCTCTCTCTGTCAACCCCTACCACTGTTTCCCTCTCTCTGTCAACCCCTACCACTATTTCCCTCACTCTGTCACCCCCTACCACTGTTTCCCTCACTCTGTCACCCCCTACCACTGTTTCTCTCTCTCTGTCACCCCCTACCACTGTTTCCCTCTGTCACCCCCTACCACTGTTTCCCTCTCTCTGTCACCCCCTACCCGTTTCCCTCACTCTGTCACCCCCTACCACTGTTTCCCTCTCTCTGTCACCCCCTACCACTGTTTCCCCTCTCTCTGTCACCCCCTACCACTGTTTCCCCTCTCTCTGTCACCCCCTACCACTGTTTCCCTCTCTCTGTCACCCCCTACCACTGTTTCCCTCTCTCTGTCACCCCCTACCACTGTTTCCCTCTCTCTGTCACCCCCTACTACTGTTTCCCTCTCTCTCTCTCGGTCACCCCCTACCACTGTTTCCCTCTCTCTGTCACCCCCTACTACTGTTTCCCTCTCTCTCTCTCTCTCCGTCACGCACTACCACTGTTTCCCTCTCTCTGTCACCCCCTACTACTGTTTCCCTCTCTCTCTCTGTCTCCCCTACCTCTGTTTCCCTCTCTGTCACCCCCTACCACTGTTTCCCTCTCTCTGTCACCCCTACCCCTGTTTCCCTCTCTCTGTCACCCCATACCACTGTTTCCCTCACTCTGTCACCCCCTACCACTGTTTCCCTCACTCTGTCACCCCCTACCACTGTTTCTCTCACTCTGTCACCCCCTACCACTGTTTCTCTCACTCTGTCACCCCCTACCAGTGTTTCTCTCTCTCTCTCTCTGTCACCCCTACCACTGTTTCCCTCTCTGTCACCCCCTACCACTGTTTCCCTCTCTCTGTCACCCCCTACCCCTGTTTCCCTCTCTCTGTCACCCCCTACCACTGTTTCCCTCTCTCTCTCTCTGTCACCCCCTACCACTGTTTCTCTCTCTCTCTCTCTCTGTGTTACCCCCTACCACTGTTTCCCTCTCGGTCACCCCCTACCACTGTTTCCCTCTCTCTGTCACCCCCTACCCCTGTTTCCCTCTCTGTCACCCCCTACCACTGTTTCCCTCTCTCTATCTGTCACCCCCTACCACGGTTTCCCTCTCTCATTGTCACCCCTACCACTGTTTCCCTCACTCACTCTCTCTCTGTCACCCCTACCCCTGTTTCCCTCTCTCTGTCACCCCCTACCACTGTTTCTCTCTCTCTGTCACCCCCTACCACTGTTTCCCTCTCTCTGTCACCCCCTACCACTGTTTCCCTCTCTCTGTCACCCCCTACCACTGTTTCTCTCTCTCTGTCACCCCTACCACTGTTTCCCTCTCTCTGTCAGCCCCTACCACTGTTTCTCTCTCTCTGTCACCCCCTACCACGGTTTCCCTCTCTCTGTCACACCCTACCACTGTTTCCCTCTCTCTGTCACCCCCTACCACTGTTTCCCCTCTCTCTGTCACCCCCTACCACTGTTTCCCTCACTCTGTCACCCCCTACCACTGTTTCCCTCTCTCTGTCACTCCCTACTACTGTTTCCCTCTCTCTCTCTCTGTCTCCCCTACCTCTGTTTCCCTCTCTGTCACCCCCTACCACTGTTTCCCTCTCTCTGTCACCCCTACCCCTGTTTCCCTCTCTCTGTCACCCCAACCCCTGTTTCCCTCTCTCTGTCACCCCCTACCACTGTTTCCCTCTCTCTCTCTCTCTCTGTCACCCCTACCACTGTTTCCCTCTCTGTCACCCCCTACCACTGTTTCCCTCTCTCTGTCACCCCCTACCCCTGTTTCCCTCTCTCTGTCACCCCCTACCACTGTTTCCCTCTCTCTCTCTCTCTCTGTCACCCCCTACCACTGTTTCTCTCTCTCTCTGTTACCCCCTACCACTGTTTCCCTCTCTCTGTCACCCCCTACCACTGTTTCTCTCTCTCTGTCACCCCCTACCACTGTTTCCCTCTCTCTGTCACCCCCTACCCCTGTTTCCCTCTCTCTCTGTCACCCCTACCACTGTTTCCCTCTCTCTCTCTGTCACCCCTACCCCTGTTTCCCTCTCTGTCACCCCCTACCACTGTTTCTCTCTCTCTCTCTGTCACCCCCTACCACTGTTTCCCGCTCTCTCTCTCTCTCTCTGTCACCCCCTACCACTGTTTCCCTCTCTCTCTGTCACCCCCTACCACTGTTTCCCTCTCTCTCTGTCACCCCATACCACTGTTTCCCTCTTTCTGTCACCCATACCCCTGTTTCCCTCTCTCTGTCACCCCCTACCACTGTTTCCCTCTCTCTGTCACCCTCTACCACTGTTTCTCTCTCTCTCTCTCTCTGTCACCCCCTACCACTGTTTCCCTCTCTCTGTCACCCCCTACCACTGTTTCTCTCTCACTCTGTCACCCCATACCACTGTTTCTCTCTCTCTCTCTCTCTGTCTGTCACCCCCTACCACTGTTTCTCTCTCTCTCTCTGTCACCCCCTACCCCTGTTTCTCTCTCTCTGTCACCCCCTACCACTGTTTCTCTCTCTCTGTCACCCCCTACCACTGTTTCCCTCTCTGTCACCCCCTACCCCTGTTTCCTTCTCTCTGTCACCCCCTACCACTGTTTCCCTCTCTCTCTCGGTCACCCCCTACCACTGTTTCCCTCTCTCTCTCTCTGTCACCCCCTACCACTATTTCCCTCTCTCTCTCTGTCACCCCCTACCACTGTTTCCCCCTCTCTCTCTGTCACCCCCTACCACTGTTTCCCTCTCTCTCTCTGTAAACCCCCTACCACTGTTTCCCTCTCTCTCTGTCACCTCCTAGCACAGTTTCTCTCTCTCTCTCTCTGTCACCCCCTACCACTGTTTCCCTCTCTGTCACCCCCGACCCTTGTTTCTTTCTCTCTGTCACCCCCTACCACTGTTTCTCTCTCTCTCTCTCTGTCAACCCCTACCACTGTTTCTCTCTCTGTCACCCCCTACCACTGTTTCCCTCTCTCTCTCTCTGTCACCCCCTACCACTGTTTCCCTCTCTCTCTCTCTGTCACCCCCTACCACTGTTTCCCTCTCTCTCTCTCTGTCACCCCCTACCCCTGTTTCCCTCTCTCTGTCAACCCCTACCACTGTTTCCCTCTCTGTCACCCCCTACCATCGTTTCCCTCTCTCTGTCACCCCCTACCCCTGTTTACCTCTCTCTGTCACCCCCTACCACTGTTTCCCTCTCTCTCTCTCTGTCACCCCCTACCCCTGTTTCCCTCTCTCTGTCACCCCCTACCCCTGTTTCCCTCTCTCTGTCACCCCCTACCCCTGTTTCCCTCTCTCTGTCACCCCCTACCACTGTTTACCTCTCTCTGTCACCCCCTACCACTGTTTTCCCTCTCTCTCTGTCACCCCCTACCCCTGTTTCCCTCTCTGTCACCCCCTACCCCTGTTTACCTCTCTCGTCACCCCCTACCCCTGTTTCCCTCTCTCTCTCTCTGTCACCCCCTACCACTGTTTCCCTCTCTCTGTCACCCCCTACCACTGTTTACCTCTCACTCTCTCCGTCACCCCTACCCCTGTTTCCCTCTCTCTGTCACCCCCTACCACTGTTTACCTCTCTCTCTCTCTCTCTGTCACCCCCTACCACTGTTTCCCTCTCTCTCTCTGTCACCCCCTACCACTGTTTCCCTCTCTCTCTCTCTCTCTCTGTCACCCCCTACCCCTGTTTCCCTCTCTCTGTCACCCCCTACCACTGTTTCCCTATCTCTGTCACCCCATACCACTGTTTACCTCTCTCGGTCACCCCCTACCCCTGTTTCCCTCTCTCTGTCACCCCCTACCACTGTTTCCCTCTCTCTCTCTGTCACCCCCTACCACTGTTTCCCTCTCTCTGTCACCCCCTACCACTGTTTCTCTCTCTCTGTCACCCCCTACCACTGTTTCCCTCTCTCTGTCACCCCCTACCACTGTTTCTCTCTCTGTCACCCCCTACCACGGTTTCCCTCTCTCTCTCTCTGTCACCCCCTACCCCTCTTTCCCTCTCTCTGTCACCCATACCCCTGTTTCCCTCTCTGTCACCCCCTACCCCTGTTTCCCTCTCTCTGTCACCCCCTACCACTGTTTACCTCTCTCTGTCACCCCCTACCCCTGTTTCCCTCTCTCTGTCACCCCCTACCCCTGTTTCCCTCTCTGTCACCCCCTACCCCTGTTTCTCATCTCCCTCCCTCGTCACCCCTACCCCTGTTTTCCCTCTCTCTCTCTCTGTCAACCCCTACCACTGTTTTTCTTCTCTCTCTGTCACCACCCCCTACCACTGTTTCCCTCTCTCTCTCTCTGCTCTGTCACCCCCTACCCTGTTTCCCTCTCTCCTCTCTCTTCTCTCTGTCAGCACCCCCTACCACTGTTCCCCTCTCTCTCTCTCTGCCCCTCTGTCACACCCCTACCCCTGTTTCCCTCTCTCTGTCAACCCCCTACCACTGTTTTCCTCTCTGTCACCCCCCTACAATCGTTTTCCCTCTCTCTGTCACCCCCTACCCCTGTTTACCTCTCTCTCTGTCACCCCCTACCACTGTTTCCCTCTCTCTCTCTCTCTCTCTGTCACCCCCTACCCCTGTTTCCCTCTCTCTGTCACCCCCCTACCCCTGTTTTCCTCCCTCGTCTGTCAACCCCCTACCCCTGTTTCCCTCTCTCTGCACCCCCCTACCACTGTTTACCTCTCTCTCTCTCTCTCTGTCACCCCCTACCACTGTTTCCCTCTCTCTCTCTCTCTCTCTGTCACCCCCGCCCTACTGTCAACCCCTACCACTGTTTCCCTCTCTCTCTCTGTCACCCCCTACCCCTGTTTCCCTCTCTCTGTCACCCCCTACCACTGTTTCCCTCTCTCTGTCACCCCCTACCACTGTTTCCCTCTCTCTGTTACCCCCTACCACTGTTTCCCTCTGTCTGTCACCCCCTACCCCTGTTTCCCTCTCTCTGTCAACCCCTACCACTGTTTCCCTCTCTCTGTCACCCCCTATCACTGTTTCCCTCTCTGTCACCCCCTACCTCTGTTTCCCTCTCTCTGTCACTCCCTACCACTGTTTCCTCTCTCTGTCACCCCCTACCACTGTTTCTCTCTCTGTCACCCCCTACCACGGTTTCCCTCTCTCTGTCACACCCTACCACTGTTTCCCTCTCTCTCTTGTTTCCCTCTCTCTGTCAACCTCTACCACTGTTTCCCTCTCTCTGTCAACCCCTATCACTGTTTCCCTCTCTCTGTCAACCCCTACCACTGTTTCCCTCTCTCTGTCAACCCCTACCACTGTTTCCCTCTCTGTCCAATGTACAAATTTATCTTGAAGGGGGGTCTAAGTGTTGTTTTTGTAAGTTTGATGGAGGTCTAGCGAGGAAACTAAGAAATAAAGGAATAAATTAATTAATAGAAAAAAGAAAAAAAAACTCATCTCTTCTTAACCCCTTCAGTACCGGTGACATCCTTCTTACTATATTCTGGCAATGATTAGACGATTGTATTCAGCTTAAAAAGGACGTCTACCCATGAACAGGCTACAGATTATCTCAATTAATCCTTTTAGCTACCATATATCCTGCCTAAGCTTCATAAAATCGTCTAAATGTATCGGTAGCGGAAATCAAATATAAAAAGACGTCATCGGTACTACTCCTACAGTCTTATCATTCCGTACATCCTCCCCAGTCATTCTACACTCACTCACTCACTCACTCACCCTACAGTTTGTCAATGTATTCACCCGACAGCTTTATCATGCTATACACTTGCATTCTACACATTCATCCTAGTTTATTATGCCATATACCCTCAAAATCATTCTACACATTCACCCTACAGTTCATCATGCTATTCAACCTCATGCATTCACCCGACAGCTTTATCATTCTATAAACTTGCATTCTACACATTCACCCTAAGGCTTTATCATTCTATACACCATCAACATCATTCTACACATTCACCCTAAGGCTTTATCATTCTATACACCATCAACATCATTCTCCACATTCACCCTAAGGCTTTATCATTCTATACACCATCAACATCATTCTCCACATTCACCCTAAGGCTTTATCATTCTATACACCATCAACATCATCCTCCACATTCACCCTAAGGCTTTATCATTCTATACACCATCAACATCATTCTACACATTCACCCTAAGGCTTTATCATTCTATACACCATCAACATCATTCTCCACATTCACCCTAAGGCTTTATCATTTTATACACCATCAACATCATTCTCCACATTCACCCTAAGGCTTTATCATTCTATACACCATCAACATCATTCTCCATATTCACCCTAAGGCTTTATCATTATATACACCATCAACATCATTCCCCACATTCACCCTAAGGCTTTATCATTCTATACACCATCAACATTCTCCACATTCACCCTAAGGCTTTATCATTCTATACACCATCAACATCATTCTCCACATTCACCCTAAGGCTTTATCATTCTATACACCATCAACATCATTCTCCACATTCACCCTAAGGCTTTATCATTCTATACACCATCAACATCATTCTCCACATTCACCCTAAGGCTTTATCATTCTATACACCATCAACATCATTCTCCTCATTCACCCTAAGACTTTATCATTCTATACACCATCAACATCATTCTACACATTCACCCTAAGACTTTATCATTCTATACACCATCAACATCATTCTACACATTCACCCTAAGGCTTTATCATTCTATACACCATCAACATCATTCCCCACATTCACCCTAAGGCTTTATCATTCTATACTGTTATACACCCATCATTCTAACCATATTCACCCTACAGTTCATCATTCTTTACACTCATTCAAATACACTTCTTCATGCTACACACTCACTCTATACATAGATTATACACTCATTCCTCTAAACACACTCATGCTAGCAATACATCCTACTTACACATACATTATTCACTCTATAATTAAACATTCTATACACATACACTCAAAAGCTTACCATTCTATTCACATTCACTCAACACAAATTCCCTTTAAATGCCGGTACCCTCCCGAAATTAATTCCACACACACACACACACACACACACACACACACACACACACACACACACACACACACACACACACACACACACACACAACCCTCCCTAATTATTCATTCTACACACGCTTAGCCATCTTCGTTATACACATCTTCACTTTACATCATATCATAAATACATACATACCCTCATATTAGCAACTCATATCGTATGTATACATGCTTTACACACACACACACACACTCCAACCCAAGAGTGAAACGTTACTCTCAGACTTTCTTCTATTCAACAACTGAGCTCTGGAACTCTCTCCCAGAATCAGTATTTCCCTCTTCCTATGACTTAAATTGCTTCAAACTCCGTGTGTCCCGGCATTTTGGCTCTAACGTCCCTTGATTTTGGCCCTGTCACTCTTTCAACTCTGGGGAAGGCACTCGATGCAGGCAGTTCTGCCTTTTGTCTCCCTCACTCACATAGAAGAAAAAAAACACAGACACACACCAATATACTGCCTCAGCACCGGCCTCCCCCACCCACCCTCTCTCTTTACACACACACACACACACACATACACACACCAATATACTCCCTCAACACCACCCCTTCCCCACCCACCCTCTCTCTTCACACACACACACACACACACACACACCAATATACTCCCTCAACACCACCCCCTTCCCCACCCACCCTCTCTCTTTACATACACTCAAACACATTAACACACACCCCTACTTACAACCCCCCCCCCCCCTTCCCCCATGTACTACTCCCCCTCTCTCACCCAGCCCCCAATAATCAATACCGGTTATGTCATAATAAGAAAGGCCCCATAATCAGACAACAAGGTGGGTATTGGACTGCAGGGGAGGGAATTGTGGTGCTTGCATTCTTGCCTGGCTACACTTCGGAGTTTCGATTGGACAGATGGTATATTATTCCTTACGAGAAACAACTCCGAGTGTATACAACCTTGAACGTAGGCTAAGAAACAACTCCGAGTGTATACAACCTTGAACGTAGGCTAAGAAACAACTCCGAGTGTATACAACCTTGAACGTAGGCTAAGAAACAACTCCGAGTGTATACAACCTTGAACGTAGGCTAAGAAACAACTCCGAGTGTATACAACCTTGAACGTAGGCTAAGAAACAACTCCGAGTGTATACAACCTTGAACGTAGGCTAAGAAACAACTCCGAGTGTATACAACCTTGAACGTAGGCTAAGAAACAACTCCGAGTGTATACACCTTGAACGTAGCTAAGAAACAACTCCGAGTGTATACAACCTTGAACGTAGGCTAACAAACAACTCCGAGTGTATACAACCTTGAACGTAGGCTAAGAAACAACTCCGAGTGTATACAACCTTGAACGTAGGCTAAGAAACAACTCCGAGTGTATACAACCTTGAACGTAGGCTAAGATTAAGTGGATGGATATATATATATATTTTTTTTTTTTTTTTTTTTTCCCAGTTCCTCCTAAATTACAGATTCGCTATCGGTCGCCAGGAACGAAAAATCTCAATATTGACAAAGAAATGGGGCGAATGTCTTAAAATCTTAAAACTAAAGGGGCTAAGTTACGGGCTCGCTATTGCTCGCCAAGAAACAAATTGACACTTGCATGGAGTAAATCGGCTTATTATCGCCAGACTAATGGAATGAAACGATATATAATCTCCAAACTAAAAGAGCGAAACTGAAGAGATCCAACCCCCCCCCCCCATCCAACACCGAACACCTCCCAATGAAATTAATGAAAGCAAGAATGTGATCCACCGGGATTCGAACCTGGGTTACCACATACATATTTTAAACACTAACCATTACACCATCAAGGCCAGGGCTGACATTAGGGAAGTGAGACGCGACTATGGACTGTGCCTGTAAAATCACTTATACAAATTCGTGGACCTCACCTTATTCAATATTGTCTATCCATCAATTACAGAACTATATATATACTCGTTATTGAAAAGCAAAGTTCCATCCATCAATCCAGATAGATATAAAACCATAAGAAAAACATACGAAAACCACGGGCTTTTAGAAGTGACTTTACAGCTACTGACATATGTTGGTGAACTCTTGCGATATTCTTTATGCAAATATATTCATTTTGATTGATGTTCAGATCTAATCCGTTATATATAAATATACACATGTATTTATTAATATATTATAATGTAAAACTTGCAAAATAAACAAATCAACACTGGGACAACACATGATAAACGCAAAGGAACTAATCAAAATCGCTATGTGGAAATAACGCTTAATATAATAGATACGAGGTGCCGTTGTAAAGGTGTATCCCTCACTACCTTCACCTGACCTCTAAATGGATATAATTTATGCATAAAGAATATCGCCAGAGCTCCCGAACCTTTGCGAGTAACTGTACACATACCACGGGCAGCTGGCGGTGGTGGTGTTTCTTGGCAAAGGTGGGGTTTAGTGGAAGCTTCATTTACCTCACTTCATCATCATACGTTGCTGGGGTGTGGCACTTTTATACAAACATAGGCTACATACATACTTACATACAGTACAATTACAATCATACATACATACCGGTACATACAGTTACATACACACACACACGCAGATTTAGCCTGCACCACACAGTTACACAAACACACCTAGGGCCTTGTCACATATAGTCATAGGCCTATATATGTATTAAATATACACACAAAGTTCTAGGCTACAACACACACACACACACCCTTATCATATATAGTAATAAGCCTAATGAGTCACAAGTTTTCACACAGAGAGAGAGAGAGAGAGAGAGAGAGAGAGAGAGAGAGAGAGAGAGAGAGAGAGAGAGAGAGAGAGAGAGAGAGAGAGAGAGTTATAGATCAATACGACACAGCAGATAGATAGATATATATACAGACAGACAGCAAGAGGGTGAGAGGGGAGAGAACATGTCTTATTCATACAATTTACATATTATTTTAGTAGCAGCCACGCGATGGGAATTTTGTTTGATGTGTTACTCAGAAAATATGTGGTGTGTGTGTGTGTGTGTGTGTGTGTGTGTGTGTGTGTGTGTGTGTGTGTGTGGGGATTGGAATAGTGTTTGATGTGTTACTCAGAAAATATATATATGGTGTGTGTGTGCGTGTTTTTTTTGTTTTTTTTATTATTATCAAGTATGGTAGGATATTAGTTAAAACAAATATTACAGAATGTACAGTCTAAATATCAGTATGTACTGTATCATCTATATATAGGCTAAGCATGAATGTTAGAGCAGTTGAAAATCTCTGAATGGTCCTGCGAGAATAGTGTACCGGTACATTTAAAGATAACATTATATTATAGTCAACCACATGTTAAGGGGAGATAGGTCGGTTTTCTGGTCCACCTTCTTCCTCATGTTAAGGGGAGATAGGTCGGTTTTCTGGTCCACCTTCTTCCTCATGTTAAGGGGAGATAGGTCGGTTTTCTGGTCCACCTTCTTCCTCATGTTTAGCCCCATTAGTATTTAGATTTGAAGACGTTCGCCCCATTAGTTTGGCTATTTTAAGACCTTTCGCCCCATTCCTGTCAGAATGAAGACTTATCGTGTCATTTAGGGGTAGATATTTTCCTGGCGAGCGATTGCGAGCCCGTAATAAAAGAGGAACTGGGATATAACAAAACATTGGAGTGTGCAGGTATTATGGCTAATGACTGTACCTACCTCAACCTACACCCCCCCCCCCGAAATGGGTGTGCAGGTATTATGGCTAATGACTGTACCTACCTCAACCTACACCCCCCCCCCGAAATGGGTGTGCAGGTATTATGGCTAATGACTGTACCTACCTCAAGACCTAACCCCCCCCCCTTCACACACATGATCGAAATGGGTGTGCAGGTATTATGTCTAATGACTGTACCTACCTCAAGACCTACCCCCCCCCCCCCCCCCACACACACACATGATCGAAATGGGTGTGCAGGTATTATGGCTAATGACTGTACCTACCTCAAGACCTACACCCCCCCCCCCCCCCCCGCCGAAATGGTGTGCAGGTAATGGCTAATGACTGTACCTACCTCAAGACCTAACCCCCCCCCCCCCCCCCCTTCACACACATGATCGAAATGGGTGTGCAGGTATTATGGCTAATGACTGTACCTACCTCAAGACCTACCCCCCCCCCCCCCCCCCCCACACACACACACATGATCGAAATGGGTGTGCAGGTATTATGGCTAATGACTGTACCTACATCAAGACCTACACCCCCACCCCCCACACACACACACATGATCCAAATGGGTGTGAGGTATTATGGCTAATGACTGTACCTACCTCAAGACCTATCACCCCCACCCCCCACACACACACACATGGTTCTGCCCAAAAGCGGCCCTAAAGCTGGTGTCACACGAGCGCTTTTTTCAGCATTTATTGAAGAGCAAGGTTTTTTCTTGTACTATTTCAAGGCCCTTTTACATTGGCATCGACAACTAGATCAAAAGTAGATTAAGCTAGCTAGTTTATTTCTTGCAGGACTTAAATTTAGAAGCTGCCAGACTGCAATTGCCCGTAAAAATTGACGGAAAAAAATCGCTCATGTGACACCGCCTTAAGTGGTTCTCATAACACGTGAGTCTACCGTCTACTGAAGGGCCTAATGTACAACACTAATAACTACCCTACGGTTTGCTTTCACATCATAAAACAGCTGAAGGAGAAAATGGTACAGAGAGAGAGAGAGAGAGAGAGAATGTGTGTGTGTGTGTGTGTGTGTGTGTGTGTGTGTGTGTGTGTGTGTGTGTGTGTGTGTGTCTCCAGTAATAAAAAATACCACTATTATTTCCCGGCCAAGTTCATTAATTAGTTGAAAGTGAAGGTGGCTAACACACCTTTTTGCACGTGACTGTACAGCTCGTTCGTCGGATAGTGCGATAATAAACATTGATTAGCTATACTCTGTTTCTTTGCAACTGACGGTAAATTGAAACCGTTTCCATTAATATTTATCAGTTATGTTGAAGGTTTTGTAGTGAACTATGGTGCTAATGATATAAACTTGGCCTTGATATGATGCAGACAATAGTTTTAGATTTTTCCATTTAAGTACCGGTATCGAGAAATTAGCTGCCAAGGGATTCAATGTATCGTCAGTTGAAATGAAACAGACTATAGTGTGTGTGCAGTTAATGGTGGTGCTAAGGTGATAACTCCGGTGTTGTGAGGTAATGATGGTGGTGGTGGTGGTGGTGCTAAGGTGATAACTCCGGTGTTGTGTCGTAATGATGGTAATGATGGTGGTGGTGTTGTTAAGGTGATAACTCCGGTGTTGTGTCGTAATGATGGTGGTGGTGGTGTTAAGGTGATAACTCCGGTGTTGTGTCGTAATGATGGTGGTGGTGGTGGTGGTGGTGTTAAGGTGATAACTCCGGTGTTGTATCGTAATGATGGTGATGGTGGTGGTGGTGCTAAGGTGATAACTCCGGTGTTGTGTCGTAATGATGGTAATGATGGTGGTGGTGGTGGTGTTAAGGTGATAACTCCGGTGTTGTGTCGTAATGATGGTGGTGGTGGTGATGGTGTTAAGGTGATAACTCCGGTGTTGTGTCGTAATGATGGTGGTGGTGGTGGTGGTGGTGCTAAGGTGATAACTCCGGTGTTGTATCGTAATGATGATGGTGGTGGTGGTGGTGGTGGTGGTGCTAAGGTGATAACTCCGGTGTTGTGTCGTAATGATGGTGGTGGTGGTGGTGGTGGTGGTGCTAAGGTGATAACTCCGGTGTTGTGTCGTAATGGTGGTGGTGGTGGTGGTGGTGCTAAGGTGATAACTCCGGTGTTGTATCGTAATGATGGTGGTGGTGTTAAGGTGATAACTCCGGTGTTGTGTCGTAATGGTGGTGGTGGTGGTCGTGGTGGTGCTAAGGTGATAACTCCGGTGTTGTATCGTAATAATGGTGGTGGTGGTGGTGGTGTTAAGGTGATAACTCCGGTGTTGTGTCGTAATGATGGTGGTGGTGGTGATGGTGTTAAGGTGATAACTACGGTGTTGTGTAGTAATGATGGTGGTGGTGGTGATGGTGTTAAGGTGATAACTACGGTGTTGTGTCGTAATGATGGTGGTGGTGGTGGTGGTGGTGTTAAGGTGATAACTACGGTGTTGTATCGTAATGATGGTGGTGGTGGTGGTGGTGTTAAGGTGATAACTACGGTGTTGTGTCGTAATGATGGTGGTGGTGGTGTTAAGGTGATAACTACGGTGTTGTGTCGTAATGATGGTGGTGGTGATGGTGGTGGTGGTGTTACGGTGATAACTCCGGTGTTGTGTCGTAATGATGGTGGTGGTGGCGGTGGTGGTGTTAAGGTGATAACTCCGGTGTTGTGTCGTAATGATGATGGTGGTGGTGGTGGTGGTGTTAAGGTAATAACTACGGTGTGGTGTTGTGTCGTAATGATGGTGGTGGTGTTAAGGTGATAACTCCGGTGTTGTATCGTAATGATGGTGGTGGTGGTGGTGCTAAGGTGATAACTCCGGTGTTGTATCGTAATGATGGTGGTGGTGGTGGTGTTAAGGTGATAACTCCGGTGTTGTGTCGTAATGATGGTGGTGGTGGTGGTGTTAAGGTGATAACTCCGGTGTTGTGTCGTAATGATGGTGGTGGTGGTGGTGTTAAGGTGATAACTCCGGTGTTGTGTCGTAATGATGGTGGTGGTGGTGGTGTTAAGGTGATAACTCCGGTGTTGTGTCGTAATGATGGTGGTGGTGGTGGTGGTGCTAAGGTGATAACTCCGGTGTTGTGTCGTAATGATGGTGGTGGTGGTGGTGTTAAGGTGATAACTCCGGTGTTGTATCGTAATGATGGTGGTGGTGGTGCTAAGGTGATAACTCCGGTGTTGTGTCGTAATGATGGTGATGGTGATGGTGGTGGTGGTGGTGGTGGTGGTGGTGGTGGTGCTAAGGTGATAACTCCAGTGTTGTATCGTAATGATGGTGGTGGTGTTAAGGTGATAACTCCGGTGTTGTGTCGTAATGATGGTGGTGGTGATGGTGGTGGTGTTAAGGTGATAACTCCCGTGTTGTATCGTAATGATGGTGGTGGTGGTGGTGCTAAGGTGATAACTCCGGTGTTGTGTCGTAATGATGGTGGTGGTGGTGGTGCTAAGGTGATAACTACGGTGTTGTGTCGTAATGATGGTGGTGATGGTGTTAAGGTGATAACTACGGTGTTGTGTCGTAATGATGGTGGTGGTGGTGGTGGTGGTGCTAAGGTGATAACTACGGTGTTGTGTCGTAATGATGGTAATGATGATGGTGGTGGTGGTGCTAAGGTGATAACTCCGGTGTTGTGTCGTAATGATGGTGGTGGTGGTGGTGGTGGTGGTGCTAAGGTGATAACTACGGTGTTGTGTCGTAATGATGGTAATGATGGTGGTGGTGATGGTGCTAAGGTGATAACTCCGGTGTTGTATCGTAATGATGGTGGTGGTGGTGCTAAGGTGATAACTCCGGTGTTGTGTCGTAATGATGGTAATGATGGTGGTGGTGGTGCTAAGGTGATAACTACGGTGTTGTGTGGTAATGATGATGGTGGTGGTGGTGGTGGTGGTGGTGCTAAGGTGATAACTACGGTTGATGGTAATGATGACGTAATTTTCACCATATTCTGGTTACCATTAGACGATTTTCTTTAGTTTGTAATCTACCTATACGACTCAAATGGGTAAATAGGATCTCAATAAACCTCTTAGTAACACAGGTCCTTCTTAACCTGCATAAACTCGTCTAATTGTAGCCAGAATGAAAGGTATAATAGGAGTCATGGTGTTGAAGGGGTTAAACTGCATAAAATTAATAAGATGTTGCCGGTACAGAGGGGGGTTAAACTAGCTAACATAATCCAACGTCGATCTAATTTCCGATGCGAAGGAGCCTCAAACTACTACGGAAAAAAAATATCTTGCTCGTCGAATATTGCCAGAAAAATCTCTCGTGTGACAAACTTTACGTGGGTAACTGTACTTCTGGATAGCACGCCAGACGGTAGGCCTAAGTATGAATGGCGTACTGAAGAATAGGCCTATGGAAATGTGAGGCGGAATAGGCTAAAATATGTATGCCTGAGCCTGTTAGTATGGAGAGTTGAGGCGGTGTCACATAAGCACTCTTTCCGACAATTTGTACGGGCAATTGTAGTCTGGCAGCTTCAAGATTTAAGTGGGCCCACCTCGCATTTTAAGACTTTCAGCCCATTATTTTGGCGATTTTAACACCTTTCGCCCCATTTCGTTATCAATTTTAAGACCTTTCGTGCAATTTAGGTGTCGATTTTTCCCTGGCAAGCGATAGCGATCCTGTAATTTTAAGAGAAACCGGCCGAAGCTTACAGGCTCGCTATCGCTAGCCAGGGAAAAATCGACACCTAAATTGCACGAAAGGTCATAAAATTGACAATGAAATGGGGCGAAAGGTGTTAAAATCGCCTAATGGGCTGAAAGTCTTAAAATGTCAAAACTAATGGGGTTAAGCATGAGTGAGAAGGGGGTCCAAAAAATGCAACTACCTGCCCCTTAAGATGATTTGATGTAGCCTAATTGATAATCTTCAAGGACACTACATCCGCCTTATTAGAAACAATTTATTAGGGAAAATAGGCACCAACAGATTCGCCATATTTTTCTCCATATAGTCCGCATGGAGGATTTTCGTTATCGACAAATTGAAAAAATACCCTTTTCACAGAAAAATGCACCAACAATCTGTCAAAGATGTCAAATAGCGGGGGTGTGGGGGCGGCAGCCGCCACCCATAATACTAGGATAGGTTAGGTAAGGTAGTTAGGTTAGGCTAATGTCCTTTCAAAGGGGTATAGGCTAGTAAACACTAGGATAGCTTCTACCCGGTCAGAGGTAAGAAGAAGAAGAGTCCTGCTGTAGTCTCCTTGAATGCTACCGCCTAATTTAGCAAGGGGTGTATTTCTAAGCTTGATGGAGGGCTAGCGAGGACACTAAGAAATAAATGAATACAGAAATTAATAGACTAAAAAAAAAAAACGGTAACATTCAAGGAGACTTTTCTTCTTCTTCTTCTTCTTCTTACCTCTGACCGGGTATAAGCTATCCTAGTGTTTACTAGCCTATACCCCTTTGAAAGGACATTAGCCTAACCTAACAACCTTACCTAACCTATCCTAGTATTATGGGTGGGGGCTGCCACCCCCACACCATCTTGGACAGATTTGTTGGTGTATTTTTCTGTGAAAAGTGTATTTTTTCAATTTGTCAATAACGAAAATCCCCCATGCGGACTATATGGAGAAAAATATGGCGAATCTGTTGGTGCCTATTTTCCCTAATAAATTTGAAATGCTAGGTTTTTCCAGGTTAAATAGGAAGGGAAATATCCCCAGGCTACATTTAGGATCAACCTTTCCTGGTACCTAGCGCGGGGTACGAACCTCTGAAGGGAATTTAATCCTCCTAAAAACCCACAGATTTTGAGATGCCTTGGGTGGGGTTCGAACCCTGGTTAGTGACGCACCACCATCACCACCAGGCCCGCGCGCTAACCCACTGTACTACCACGGACGTACTAAAAGTATAGCAACCTTAGACCGATTTTTAAGAACCAGGTGATAGTCTCGTGGTGTTATCACGTGATGAGTTTATTGGACTTACCATCCACGACTATTTTACGCTATACCTGACGTCAACTCGGGTAGTTAGTACATTATTGGGGTTGCGGGACATTTTCGAGGGCATTACAAAATTGTTTCTAATAAAGCGGATGTAGTGTCCTTGAATATTATAAAAAAAAAAAAAAAAAAACAGCCACTAGCCCCTTAAGACGAACAGAATAAAGTGTAAAAATGCGTCTTCAAATACTGAAAGGGTTAACGGAGATATGACATGACCCATACGATTCCTAGAGGGCCTTCCTAAGCTGAGTAAATTGTGTATGATTAGCCTGAATAGTGAATAATGCGTCATAATACTGAAAGGGTACACTTCAGTAGCCAACCGCGATTCCTTAACCTTTTCAGCACGGGTGATGTCGTGTAAATTTTATTCTAGCTATATTCAGCCAATTTTATTTATCTTAGGAAGGATCTCTGGTTCGGTATTTGAAGGTTAATTGATATAGTGTGTAGCCTTTTAAGGGGAGGTCTCCACTTGAGGGATTGTTTTCTTGACCCCTTTCTCCCTCATGTTTAGCCCCATTATTTTTGATATTATAAAACGTTTGCCCCATTAGTTTAGCGATTTTAAGAAGTTTCACCCCATATTAAGACCTTTCGTGCAATTCAGGTGTCTATTTTATCCTGGCGAGCGATAGCGAGCCTGTAATTTAAGAGGAACCGGCCTTCGGCCGGGACATTTTTCTACCGAAAAATGTACAAATTTATCTTGAAAGAGACTCGAGGGGGTGTAATTTTAAGGTTGATAGAGTTCTAGGGAAGAAACTAAATACCTCCCCTTAAATGCTAGATGTCCTTCCTAAACTGAATTATTCATCTTAGGAAGGATCTCTGGTACGGTAGTTGAACGTGCATTAAACATAGTGATTAGTGTGCAACCTTTTAACCGCTAGACGTCCTTCCTAAACTGAATAAAAGCGTCTTATCGTAGCCACAATACCAAGGAAGTCGTCACCCAGACTGAAATGGTTAAGGGGAGATTTCCACTTGAGGGACTTTTTTTCTTGACCCCTTTCTCCCTCATGTCTAGCCCCATTGCTTTTGAGATTTTTAAGACGCTTGCCCCATTAGTTTGGTGAATTTAAGAATTTCCGCCCCATTCTGTCAATTTTAAGACCTTTCGTGCCATTTAGGTGTCGATTTTATCCTGGCGAGCGATAGCGAGCCTGTAATTTAAGAGTAACCGGCCTTGGGCCGGAACATTTTTCTACCGAAAAATGTACAAATTTATCTTGAAAGGGGGTCAAGGGGGTGAAATTTTAAGATTGCTGGAAGAGTAGGAAACAAACTAAAAACCTCCCCTTAAATGGAGAGAAGATCAAAAGACCCAAACCCCCAAAAGTGAAAATATATATACGGTAGCTAAAACTTCAAAGGAAAAAAGTGAAGCCGATCAATTCACTTCTGGAAATGGGGAGCATTGCAGAGGGACGCTTCCGGGCAGTAAGATATGTGGGGGGGGGGGGTGGGGGGGGGGGGGGGGGGGGGGGGGGGGGGGTGTCAAACCGGAGCAATTTTGTTGGAAGACTTGAATATGAGCAGGCTACAGGGAGATTAGGACGAAATAGCATTGTTTTGGCCATTTTATCACTTTTAAAGACATAATGTGAACTATAAACCATAGCCTAATATATATATATATATATATATATATATATATATATATATATATATATATATATATATATATAAAGACTACAAAATAATGGACTCGGCTTTCGTTTGACACCCTGGGGGGGGGGGGGGGGAGGGGAGTGGGACGGGCACGATTAGGTCACAGCAGGATCGGGAGGAGAATTCTCAGCGTACCCCAGGCCCACTCTAATTCTCAGCATACCCCAGGCCCACTCTAATTCTCAGCATACCCCAGGCCCACTCTAATTCTCAGCATACCCCATGCCCAATCTAATTCTCAGCATACCCCAGGCCCACTCTAATTCTCAGCATACCCCATGCCCAATCTAATTCTCAGCATACCCCAGGCCCACTCTAATTCTCAGCATACCCCAGGCCCACTCTAATTCTCAGCATACCCCAGGCCCAATCTAATCATAAGTTTCATCTACCATCTATATCGAGGCCCACACCAGATAGTAGCCGAGTAGGTGGTAGATAGTAGATAGTAGCCGAGTAGGTGGTAGATAGTAGATAGTAGCCGAGTAGGTGGTAGATAGTAGCCGAGTAGGTGGTAGATAGTAGCCGAGTAGGTGGTAGATAGTAGCCGAGTAGGTGGTAGATAGTAGCCGAGTAGGTGGTAGATAGTAGATAGTAGCCGAGTAGGTGGTAGATAGTAGCCGAGTAGGTGGTAGATAGTAGATAGTAGCCGAGTAGATAGTAGCCGAGTAGGTGGTAGATAGTAGCCGAGTAGGTGGTAGATAGTAGCCGAGTAGGTGGTAGATAGTAGCCGAGTAGGTGGTAGATAGTAGATAGTAGCCGAGTAGGTGGTAGATAGTAGATAGTAGCCGAGAGAGTATAGTAGGTATAGGCCTGAGGGTGGATTTCACACCTCGAGATAACATTTGACACCTCCAGGTAGAGTTAAGGGGGGTCACAGGCTTTTTGTTTTTATCTTTCTCTCCGTTTCGCTCTTTCCCTGGCTTGTATCCATTCGGCCCCATTCAGCCAACAGTTTTAAGACGTATATCCCCATCCAGGTGTCCATTTCGATAATATTCAAGGTCACTAGTGCGACGTTATGGAGGATTTTCGTTATCAACAAATTGAAAAATACCCACTTCACAGACAAATACACCAACAATCTAAGTCAAAGCGGGGGTGTAGGGGCGGCAGCCCCCACCTATAATACTAGGATAGGTTAGGTAAGGTTGTTAGGTTAGGCTAATGTCCTTTCAAAGGGGTATAGGCTAGGCTAGTAAACACTAGGATAGCCTATACCCGGTCAGAGGTAAGAAGAAGAGTCCGATGTAGTCTCCTTGAATGCTACTTCGATTTCTTCCTGGCGAGCGATAGCGAGCCAGCATTGTATGGAGAAATCCGGCTTCGCCCGGAGGCATTTTTCTATCGAAAAATTTACAAATTTAGCCTGCTGTCAAAGCAAAACTATATATATGCTGGCTCGCTACCGCTCGCCAGGAAAATATTGACACCTGGATGGGGGTAAACGTGTTAAAACAGTAGGCTGAATGGGGCCGAATGGATACAAGCCAAAGAGGGAGAGAAAGACAAAAAACGCGAGGTGGGCTCCCTTAATCAGTCTTGGAACACCTACAACGCCCACTCCCCCTCTCCCGTCTGTCGCGATCTTCGGCGCAGAGGGTAGCCCAGGAATTTCCCCATTTGCCGACCGATTCCCCGATTGTGCCGATATTTGTACACATTGCGCATAAGGTAGAGGACATAGAGCATAACCGGGTGTGGACAACTATCAGTGTTAGTGGGGATAAGCGAGGGGAAATGGCGATATTTAAGGGGAGCTGTTGGAGTGGATTGACTTGATGGCGCAGAATATCCCGTGAATTTCCCCCTTGCCCGACCGACCGATACCCTGATCCCTTGATACACCACACCTACAGCAGATGACCCAGGACATATCCGGGTGTAGGAAACTAGCGGTGGGGGTGGAAAGAGGTGAGGGGGAAAGGCGTAGTGAAGGGAAACTGTTTAATGGAGTAGGTCGACCCGCTGGAGCAGTTTCCCCCGGGTCCTAGGTCGTCTGCTAGGAAAAGGCACGGAGGAAGCTGTCCATTATTAAAGCGGATGTATATATCGAGGCGAGGCATTACTCGTTCATTTAAGCGAATACAGGGCTAGGGTACTTACTTTCCAAGCTCCTCTTTCAGCTCGTAATTCTCGCTGAATCGCGTAGAAGGTTGCGTAGCCATGTCGCTCCGTTGATCTTTTACTTCTTCTTGATGAGTAGCACTATCACCCGCCTATAACCCAACCACCTAGAGGCGTGGGCGAATCAAGACAGTACTTTTCACACCGCTAGTTACACCACACTAACATCAGGAATGCTATTTAACACCAAGAACTGCGGAGTCACTGGCCAGAATAGTGGGAGTGCACCAGGAGGGTCTAAGTTACTCTCTCGTACCGTTGTCCACTAAACGCAGACAGTTGCCAGCCTCTATTTTGACTCAGGTCTGTCCCAAGTCGCAGTCATGTCAGTGCGGATACGGAGACTATTTCACTACTCCTTATCTTCCACTCGCTCGGTCTTGCTAACAGATGCTGATGTTCCTTTGTATTTGTATTTGCTGTAACTACCTTCAATCCCGAAATGGTAACTAGTCGGTGGTGGATTTGGTATGTTAAGTTTTTCCACAATCAATCCTACATGAGCTGGCGCGCGAACACCTTCTGTACTGTATTCGCCTTCACACTGCGCGCGTCGTCTGCTAGCGGGCAGTGAGCGCTAGTATCTAGTACGTTTCGTTCACATTTCTTGAAACTTTGGAGCAGAGACGGCCACAGAATATGTATATAAATACAAATATGATCCCCTACAGCTTCCTTTTAAGAGTAGAGTTTGTTATCAGTACAATAGGTACCCATGTACAGCAAATTATACTGAAATAAATAAGTAGTTGAAGTCTATTTCAACGAATACCTGGTCGATCTACCACCGATGCAACATACGAAACTTTAAGAAAACCAGCATTAGTGGTTGGACGAGCGACGAGATCCACTGAGCTGCTATTGATTTTCTGCGTGCCAGACACACAACCTCTCCACTGGCTTGCATTTGAAATAATTTAGCTAATGTTTATCCTCACTCAACACTCGGGTAGCAATGTGCCTTTGAGAGTCATGGAAGAAAAATGTCTGTGGGCCCTTCACACCCTGCGAGGCATTCCCCAGCTTCTCTCCTGGATCGATGACGTCCCGCATTGGCGCAGATTTGAGTTTTTTTGTCGCATAGGGAAACATTAGGCTTGCAGATTATCACTTAGGGTTTACGAGAGAAGGTATATGAGTTTTGTTTTCTGTTTTTTTATTCACCTGTATTCGGTGGACCCTAAGTCTCCCCTAAGACCCAGTTACCTTTATTGATCAGCGGTGTCACCCCTTTGGTGGCACCGTTTTCTTTGATACCCTCTTTGCAGGGTTTGTAGGAGGACTCGTCAGGATGTTGGCGACAGCTAAAATTCGGCTACAATGTTCCCCTAGAGTGTTGGGGCTTGTATTGAAAGGCAAATAAATCATAAATTTAACCCACCCAGCAAAATTATACATTTTATAGGAATTAGAGCCCATTAGTTACTTTCATAGAGCGTTATTATTAACAAACAGAAAAGGGGACATCCATTAAGGGAGCCCACGTCGCTTTTGTTCTCTTTCTCTCCCTCTCTCTTTGGCTTGTATCCATTCGGCCCCATTCAGCCTACTGTTTTAAGACGTTTACCACCATCCAGGTGTCAATATTTTCCTGTCGAGCGGTAGCGAGCCAGCATATATATATATTTGTTTTTGACAGCAAGTTAAATTTGTACATTTTTCGATAGAAAAATGTCTCCGGCGAAGCCGATTTCTCAATACAATGCTGGCTCGCTATCGCTCGCCAGGAAGACATCGACACCTAGATGGGGATAAACGTCTTAAAACATTTGGCTGGATGGGACCGAATGGATACAAACCAGGGAAAGAGAGAAAAGGAGAGAAATATAAAAACAAACAGTGACCCCCTTAATGCGGCTGAAGGGGTTAATTAAATGGCGCCCTTTATACCTTTAATTAAATGGCGCCCTTTATACCGTTAATTCTGGCTAAAGGTCGACAATTTTCTACAGCTTAAGAGGGACCTTTGTTATCCGAGGGTTTATTGAGAGAGCCTTTACCCCTTCGAGTCCTACAGGTGGACGATAAGGTTAAGGGGGGGTCACCTGCATTATTTAAGGGGGGTCACCTGCATTATTTAAGGGGGGTCACCTGCATTATTTCTCTCCTTTTCTCTCTTTCTCTGGCTTGTATCCATTCGGCCCCATTCAGCCTACTGTTTTTAAGACGTTTATCTCCATCCAGATGTCGATTTCTTCATGGCGAGCGATACCGAGCCACCATTGTTTGGACAAAATTTCGGCTTCGCTGGAGACATTTTTCTATTGAAAAATTTACAAATTTAGCCTGCTGTCAAAAACATTTTTATAAATGTGCTGGTTCGCTACCGCTCGCCCAAAAAAAAATTGACACCTGGATGGGGATAAATGTCTTAAAACAGTAGGTTGAATGGGGCCGAATGGATACAACCCCGAGAGAGAAGGAGAAAGATAAAAATAAACGAGGTGGGCCCCCTTAACCCTTTCAAGCTCCAATACGCGTTTCTGTTCTGTTTCTGGCTACTATTAGACGATTGTATTCAGATTAGTAACGGTATATGGAAGTCAAAGGGTTGATTGAGATAGTATCTACCCTTTTTAATACCCACAATATACTTCCTAAGCTGCATAAAATCTTCTAATGATAGCCAAAATAAAGTGCTAAAACGCGTCAGAGCTTCAAAGGGTTAAGGAGAGGTATTTAGTTTGTTCCCTAGACCTCCATCAACCTTAAAATTACACCCCCTCGAGTCCCTTTCAAGATAAATTTGTACATTTTTTGGTAGAAAAATGTCCCGGGCGAAGGCCGATTCCTCTTAAATTACAGGCTCGCTATCGCTCGCCAGGATAAAATAGACACCTGAATTGCACGAAAGGTCTTAATATGGGGTGAAAGTTCTTAAAATCGCTAAACTAATGGGGCAAACATTTTATAATATCAAAAGCAATGGGGCTAAACATGAGGGAGAAAGGGGTCAAGAAAAAAATCCCTCGAGTGGAGATCTCCCCTTAAGACAATCATATAATGGTACCCAGAATAAGATGCCCAAATCCGTCATCGCGCTGCAGAGGTTAAAAAGTGCCTCCAGCAATTAACAGGCTTCCAACTAACTATCTCTGGCCCGGTTTTCTGGACCACTTTCTCCCTCATGTTTAGCCCCATTAGTTTTCAGATGTTAAGATGCTTGCCCCATTAGTTGGGCGATTTTAAGACCTTTCGCCCCATTTCTTCGTTAATAGTTAAACCTTTCGTGTTATTTAGGTGTCGATGTTTTCCCCGGCGAACGATAGTGAGCCTGTAATGTTGGAAGAACCGGCCTTCGGCCGCGAAATTTTTCTACCGAAAAATTTACAAATTAATCCAGAAGGGGGATCTAATGGATGTTTTTTTTTAATTTGCTGGAGGTCTAGGGAGGAAACTAGAAAAATAATGAATACATGCAAAAATCGCCCAAAAATTGAACCATCTCCGCTTAACCCTTTTCACTACCTCGAATCCTTCTGTAACTACCCACCATCGTCTAAATAAAGCAAGATGTTAATTTAAAAACAAAAACAAAACTAAATGGACCAAACAGGATCCAACTCCCTCTCCTCCGAAACAGCAATGAGGGAGAGCAGTGTTTTATAAGATTTAAAAGGGGAGATTTCCACTTGAGGGATTTTTTTTTCTGGACCCCTTTCTATCTCATGTGTAGTCCCATTGCTTTTGATATTCTAAGACGTTCGCCCCATTAGTTTGGTGATTTTAAGAACTTTTGCCCCATTTCTGTCAATTTTAAGACCTTTCGTGCCATTTAGGTGTCGATTTTATCCTGGCGAGCGATAACGAGCCTGTAATTTAAGAGGAACCGGCCTTTGGCCGGGACATTTTTCTACCGAAAAATGTACAAACTTATCTTGAAAGGGGGTCTAGGGGGTGTAATTTTAAGCTTGATGGAATTCTAGGGAACGAACTAAAAACCTCCCCTTAACCCTATGTGATCTGAGGGTTTTTATTTGTATTTATTTATTTATTTATTTATTTATTTATTATTTTCGGATCTCCCCTGTTTCACTCCAGTAGTGTAATAACTTTAAAACGTTTCACCCCATGATTTTGGCGATAATAAGACTCTTCACTCCATTCAGGAGTCGATTTTGTTTGTTTTTTCTGGCCGAGGGATAGCAAGCTTAGAAGAACTTAGAAGAAC
The DNA here is from genome assembly GCA_032716605.1 of Paralithodes platypus. Lineage (NCBI taxonomy): Eukaryota > Metazoa > Arthropoda > Malacostraca > Decapoda > Lithodidae > Paralithodes > Paralithodes platypus. The sequence goes on along the minus strand of CM064485.1, from coordinate 2,946,312 downwards.
TTGAAAAATGTACAAATTTAGCTTCAAGCGGGTCTGGGTGACTATTGGTTAGTTTGAAGGAAGTCTGGCAAGGCGTTTTTGTTAGCCTAGGGGACAAACTAAAACACATGGCTCGAAAATGGCAAAAACAAGCAAAATTCTCACTAATAGTTGAGGGGGGTCACCTGCTGTTTTATGTTTCTCTCTTTCTCTGGCTTGTATCCATTCGGCCCCATTCAGCTAACTGTTTGAAGACGTTTATCCCCATTCAGGTGTCAATTTCTTTCTGGCGAGCGATAGCGAGCCAGCATTGTATGGAGAAATCCGGCTTCGCCGGAGAAATTTGTCTATCAAAAAATTTACAAATTTAGCTTGCTGTAAAAAAATATATATATATACTGTATAATATGCTGGCTCGCTACCGCTCGCCAGAAAAATATTGACACCTGGATAGGGGTAAACGTCTTAAAACAGTAGGCTGAATGAGGCCGAATGGATACAACCCAGAGAGAGAGAGAGAGAGAGTGAGAAAGAGAGAACAAAAACGAAGTGGGGCCCCCTTAAACAAAAATATTCTACTAACCCACAACTAGACGTCGGACCAGATAGTGTTAAATATAATTCTGATCATCAGCCCAACGCGTTCATTAAGGGGAGATTTCCACTTGAGGGATTTTTTTCTTGACCTCTTTCTCCCTCATGTCTAGCCCCATTGCTTTTGAGATTTAAAGACGTTTGCCCCATTAGTTTGGTGATTTTTAAGAATTTCCGCCCCATTCTGTCAATTTTAAGACCTTTCGTACCATTTAGGTGTCGATTTTATCCTGGCGAGCGATAGCGAGCCTGTAATTTAAGAGTAATCGGCCTTCGGCCGGGAAATTTTTCTACCGAAAAATGTACAAATTTATCTTGAAAGGGGGTCAAGGGGGTGACATTTTAATATTGCTGGAGGAGTAGGAAACAAACTAGAAACCTCCCCTTAAGAACTGTACCCTGTTTCTTTCCAACTGGCGGTAAATTGCAAAAGTTCCCATCAAGATTTCTCAGTTATTTTGAAGATTTTGTAGTGAAATATGGTGCTAATTATACAAACTTGGTCCTAATATGATGCAGAGACATGGTGGTTTCTCATAGTTTGCCATTAAATATCGATTCATTAGCTGTTATATAAAGGGCTTCAATATACCGTCAGATAAAATGTGAAGCGGAGTATTATTATATATAGTGTCCCAAACACTATAGTCCGTTCACTATACCGTAGACCACAATTCCTGACCCTTCTTGGAACACATCACTTTTTTTTTTTTTTTTTTTTTTTTTTGTAATGTGTATAAAGGGGCAAAAGGCAAAGCGACCTGAATCAAATTCCCCCCCCC
>CM064485.1:2907457-2942457 GCA_032716605.1 Paralithodes platypus | reverse complement strand
AACATCAACAACAACAACCACAACAATAATACCAACAACAACAACAACAACAACAATAATACCAACAACCACAATAATAATACCAACAACAACATCAACAACAACAATAATACCAACAACAACAACAACAATAATACCAACAACAACAACAACTACAACAATAATACCAACAACAACAACATCAACAACAACACACAACAATAATACCAACACCAACAACAACAACAATAATACCAACAACCACAATAATAATACCAACAACAACATCAACAACAACAATAATACCAACAACAACAACAACAATAATACCAACACCAACAACAACTACAACAATAATACCAACAACAACAACATCAACAACAACCACAACAATAATACCAACAACAATAACAACAACAACAATAATACCAACAACAACAAAAACAACAACAACAATAATACCAACAACAACAACAACAACTACAACAATAATACCAACAACAACAACATCAACAACAACAACAACCACAACAATAATACCAACAACAACAACAACAACAACAACAATAATACCAACAACCACAATAATAATACCAACAACAACATCAACAACAACCACAACAATAATACCAACAACAACAATAATACCAACAACAACAACAACTACAACAATAATACCAACAACAACAACATCAACAACAACACCAATAATACCAACAACAACAACAACAACAACACCAATAATACCAACAACAACAATAATAATACCAACAACAACAACAACAACAACAACACCAATAATACCAACAACAACAACATCAACAACAACACCAATAATACCAACAACAACAACAACAACAACAACAACAATAATAATACCCACAACAACAACAACAACAACAATAATAATACCCACAACAACAACAACAACAACAATAATAATACCCACAACAACAACAATAACAATAATAATACCCACAACAACAACAATAATATAAACAACAACAACAACAACAACAACAATAATACCAACAACAACCACAACAACAACCACAACAATAATACCAACAACAACAACAACAACAACAACAATAATACCAACAACAACCACAACAATATTAACAACAACATCAACAACAACCACAACAATATTAACATCAACAACAACCACAACAATATTAACAACATCAACAACAACCACAACAATATTAACAACAACAACAACAACACCAATAACAACAACATCAACAACAACACCAATAATACCAACAACAACAACAACAACAACCACAACAATAATACCAACAACAACATCAACAACAACCACAACAATAATACCAACAACAACATCAACAACAACCACAACAATAATACCAACAACAACCACAACAATAATACCAACAACAACAACAACAACCCCACTAATAAATACCGTATGCCCAACTAACCTATTCATGTCAAATAGAGAGGTCGGTGAATACGGTCCGGAGAGTTATTCATATACGGCAAGGGAACTGAATAACCCGTGTAGGGGAGGCGGGGGGGGGGGGGGGGGCCGGGGGGGAGATTTTGTGAGGCTGCTGCCATGCCTTTCCGCGGGGATTAATGCTGCCTGACAAGAGAGAGAGAGAGAGAGTGTGTGGGAGAGAGTGTGTAAGAGTGAGTTACAAGGCGTTACAAGGAATAGTTAGTACCTCGGAGACCTTCCGGGGAGATACTCAAAGTGGAAGGAGAGAGACTGTTTAGTGCACTAGAGAGAGAGAGAGAGAGAGGTGAACATTTGCTTAGCTTTTTCTCAGAGGTATATGAAGCAGTAGATAGTGACAAGTCATATGATATTATTTATTAAGATTTCAGTAAAGCTTTCGACAGAGTCCCTCATGAGAGATTGATGAGAAAGGTTGAGGCACATGGAATAGGAGGATCGTTGTTGGGATGGATTAGGTCATGGCTAATTGGTAGGAAACAGAGAGTCAGCATAAATGGTACCAAGTCAGAGTGGGGAGCAGTCAATAGTGGTGTCCCCCAGGGATCGGTATTAGGTCCCCTGTTGTTTCTTATATACATAAATGACCTAGATTTAGGTATAACTAGTAGGATAAGTAAATTCGCAGACGATACTAAAATGGGGAGATCAATTGAATCAGATAGCGATATAGAGTGCCTCCAAAGGGATCTAGATACCTTACATGAATGGTCAGTAAATTGGCAGATGAAGTTTAACATTGACAAATGCAAGGTATTAAAGATAGGGAAGATGCAAACAAATGTAATATAAACTAGCTAATTTAGAATTAGAAAATTCAGACTGCGAGAAAGATCTAGGTGTGTTTGTTAGCAATGATTTGAAGCCTAGAAAACAGTGTATAAGCGTTCGTAATAAGGCAAACAGGATTCTCGGGTTCATCTCTAGGAGTGTGAGTAACAGAACTGCTGATGTTATCTTAAAACTTTACTTGTCATTAGTGAGACCCCATATGGATTATGCTGTCCAATTTTGGTGTCCTTATTACAGAATGGACATAGATTCATTGGAGAGAGTACAACGTAGAATGACAAAAATGATCCATAATATTAGAAATCTTCCTTATGAAGAAAGGTTGAAGAAATTAGGTTTACATTCGTTAGAAAGACGCAGAGTTAGAGGGGATATGATAGAGGTGTTCAAGTGGGTTAGTGGGATTAACAAAGGGGACATGACAAATGTACTAAAGCTCAGTGATAGCGAAAGAACTCGTACCAATGGTTTCAAATTAGATCAATTTCGTTTCAGAAAAGATATAGGCAAATATTGGTTTGGTAACAGAGTTGTAGATGGGTGGAATGGATTACCAAGTGCTATAATGGAAACTGAAACTGTGGGATTAAAAACGGTAGGGAGCTTTAAGATAAAATTGGATAAGCATTTGGACGAGAAGGGTTGGGTGTGAAGGGGGATCAGCCGGGTTGGGCCAATCAGCGCTCTGCAGACCCCCATAATCCTGCGTTAATCTCTAACCGTTTTGGTAAGATGATCCTCAGGGTATTAGAGTGTTGAGCCTATAATTGGGCTTTGTAATTGAATTGGGGTTGTGTGGGACAGGGATCTGCCTTGCTTAGGCCAATCGGCTTTCTGCAGACTCCCATTTTCTTATGTTCTTATGTTCTTGTGTTCTTAAAAGGAAGCAGGAAGAGAAACAGCTTGGCCTTGGTCTAACTTGGAGAAACACAATAGGACTCCTTCTTGTCTTCAGCCCGTTTCAATCCACCAATTACCATGTGATAATGAGGGGACCTGGCCTAATTACCTAGTCATTAACCTTTTCAGTATGCGCAAGGACCATGGATTTTCGGCAGGATATTCTGGCGAGCAGTAGACGATATTATTCAGTTAAGGAAGGGCTTGTTGGAGTCAGAATCGTCTAAGGCATTGATTGACCTATTTTTTCGGAGGGATAATAGTTATGAGATAGCCATTACCCCTTTCGATTCCTGGGGAGGTCCTTTCCAATTAAGGGGAGATGGCTCGTTTTTCTGGGCCCTCTTTTTCCTCATGTTTAGCCCCTTTAGTTTTGAGATTTTAAGACGTTCGGCCCTTTTGTTTGACTATTTTAACACCTTTCGCCCCATTTCGTTGTCAATTTTAAGATCATTCGTGCGATTTAGGTGTCGATTTCTTCCTGGCGAGCGATAGCGAGCCTGTAATTTTAAGAGGAACCGAAAAATTTACAAATGTATCTAAAGGGGGGGGGGGGGTGTCTAGGGGATATTTTCTTAAGTTTGATGGAGGTGTAGCGAGGAAACTAAGAAATAAAGGAATACATGAATCAATAGACCAAACAACAGCCACTATCCCCTTAATTAAGGGCAGGTATTTAGTTTGTTCCCTACTTTTTCATCAAACTTAAAATTACACCCCCTAGACCCCCTTTCAAGATAAATTTGTACATTTTTCGGTAGAAAAATTTCCCGGCCAGAGGCCGGTTGCTCTTAAATTACAGGCTCGCTATCGCTCGCCAGGAAAAAATCGACACCTTAACGGCACGAAAGGTCTTAAAATTGACAGAAATGGGGCAAAATGTCTTAAAATATCCAAACTACTAGGGCGAAGGTCTTAAAATCTCAAAAGCAATGGGGCTAAACATGAGGGAGAAAGGAGTCAAGAAAAAACTCCCTCAAGTGGAAATCTTCCCTTAAGTAATATCATCTAACATTAGCTTGCAGAACATGAGAGTAACATCAGCCATGACTACGGGAATTATAGAGGTGTTCGTGTCAATCCATCAATTAACATATCGTAATTAGATATGTTTTCGTTTCAATCCATCAATTAACATACCGTAATTATATATGCATCAATCAACATGTAATTATACATGTTTTCGTTTCAATCCGTCAATTAGCGTGTCGTAATGAGATGTTCGGTAATGAGGAGTGGTCTAGTGAGCGGGGCCCCTAACCTAATTACCGAGTCATTAACAGCGGAGACCTATAGTGCAGAGATCGACCCCGCGCTAATCTAATAGTGGGGGAAGGGGAGAGAGAGAGAGAGAGAGAGAGAGAGGGAGAGATAGTTACAAAGAGGAGAGAGAGAGAGAGAGAGGGGGGGGGGGGGGTTGGAGGGAGGAGAGTGAGTGAGAAAGAGAGAGAGTAAGAGTGAGAGAGTTACGTAGACAGAGAGAGAGAGAAGGGAGGGGGGGGGGGGGAGAGAGAGAGAGAGAGAGAGAGAAAGAGGGTGTTTCAATACTATCCAAATCACTTGATATCCACCATGAACTATACCGTAGTGATATACTATGCTGTATTATATTTCCACACAAAGCAGGCTCTTGGTTTAGTGGTGCAATGAAAGCTATAATTAAAAGGGACGTCTGGGTTTTTTCTGGACCCCCTTCTCCTTCATGTTTAGGCCCCATTAGTTTATCGATTTTAGACCTTTCGTCCCATTTAGGCGTCGATTTTTTCCAGGCGAGCGATAGCGAGCCTGTATTTTAGGAGGCACCAACCTTCGGCCAGGACATTTATCTACCAAGAAATGTAAAATTTGATCTCTTTGAGGGTTTTTTTTACGCTTGGTGGAGGTCGAGGGAGGATATACTCTATGTTCAAAATAAAAAAATAAATGAACAAATGAATACAAATCTACCCTTAAATGGTCAATCACTGAAGGTCACCAATCCCACTACACATTGCTGCAGATGGCGCCCACAAAACTCCTCAGATGTCGTGGCCATACAGGTATAGTACGGTGGCGGTAATAAGTCGCTCTGTGCTGTATTAATGTCTGTCAGATGTTGAATAGGGTGGGTAAGTGTAGGGACATGTTTGTATATCTCACTCAAATAGAAATATTGTAAATGTAAATATTGCTGATGCGAATTATTGATCAAAACATAATTGGTGCCGAGACATGTCTTATTAGGCCGATTGTACAGGTGACAAGGGTGGCGACAGCAGGTACAGTCGCGCTAATAAGTGATATCTCGGCACCAAGTATGTTTTTGACCAATAATTGGTATCAGCAATATCTAAGCTTAATTTCTTCATATCGAGTGAAATATACAAACATTTTCCTACACTTACCCACCCTATTCAACATCTGACAGACATTAATACAGCACAGAGCGAGCCAAACGTAATGACAGCTGAGATATGACTTATTAGCGCGACCGTACAGTACAGGTGACAAGGGTGGCGACAACAGGTACTCGGGGTTAATTGGCTGTATTGGTAGAGGGGGTGTGTCACTGGTTTTACTCGGTTCACTATACCCTGTTCCAAATTGGTAGGCCAGAAACCGTGAACGCTAACCTCTGTAACTCAAAAAGGGCTAGAGTAAATGGGCTACAAATTTCCACACCTATTCCCTGGCTGACCTTTCCCATATGGTATAAATATTAGCTCGATTACTCTAGTCGTGTGTGAGTTATAGAAGTTAGTGTTCAAGAGTATTGGCCTACTTACTGTGTACAGGGTTATAGCCACTCTGTTACATACTCCTTCTCAGCTGGTCCATTCCTCGGGTATTGATTTTAATTAAGTCTAGATCCCCATAGGTAGATGAATCCGACCTGTAGCCGCGCACGCTAAAGTGAGGGAGTGAGGGGGGAGGGGAGAGGGGGAGTGAGGTGAGGGGAGAGGGGAAGTGAGGGGAGGGGAGAGGGGAATATGTTAGGGGAGAGGGAGGGAAAAAAAAACTATACCACCGCCAGTACTACTACTATTTTCTATTGCCCCTCCTGTACCTCCTGAGGCGGATCCAGCTAACCTTCATCACGTTCTTCTTTATAAGGGAGGGGGGGGGGGGGGGTAGGCGGAGAGATATTGAGGGGAAATTTTCGTTTATGATGTTTTTTTCTGGACCCCCTTCTCCCTCATGTTTAGCCCCATTAGTTTTGAGATGGTAAGACGTTTGCCACATTAGTTTGGCGATATTAAGATCTTTCGTGCCCTACAGGTGTCGATTTCATTTACTGGCGAGCGATAGCGATCTTGTAATCTAGGAGGAACCGGAAGATGAAGATATAGTTAGTAGAGCTATAAAGAGAATGGTGTGTACGTGTGTGTGTGTGTACGTGTGTGTGTGTACGTGTGTGTGTGTGTGTGTGGAGAGGGGGGGGGGGAGAGGTGGGGACACAAGGGGGGTGGGGGTTACAGGGTGATGTGGGGTGATGGAGGTAAGTGAGGGGAACAGAAGGAGGGGGTTAGTGATGGCATAAGTGTGTGTGTGTGTGTGTGGAGGGGGGGGGGGGGGTTGATGGGAGACAATGGGGGGTAGGGGTACAGGGTGATGTGGGGTGATGGAGGTAAGTGAGGGGAACAGAAGGAGGGGGTTAGTGATGGCATAGGTGTGTGTGTGGAGGGGGGGGGGGGGTGATGGGAGACAATGAGGGGTGGGGGTTACAGGGTGATGTGGGGTGATGGAGGTAAGTGAGGGGAACTGAAGGAGAGGGTGAGGGGGTTAGTGATGGCATAGGTGTGTGTGTGGAGGGGGGGGGGGGGGGGGGTTGATGGGAGACAATGGGGGGGGGGTACAGGGTGATGTGGGGTGATGGAGGTAAGTGAGGGGAACTGAAGGAGAGGGTGAGGGGGTTAGTGATGGCATAGGTGTGTGTGTGGAGGGGGGGGGGGGGAGGGGTTGATGGGAGACAATGGGGGGGGGTACAGGGTGATGGAGGTAAGTGAGGGGAACTGAAGGAGGGGGTTAGTGATGGCATAGGTGTGTGTGTGGAGGGGGGGGGGGGGGGTTGATGGGAGACAATGAGGGGGGGGGGTGGTACAGGGTGATGTGGGGTTGATTGGAGGTAAGTGAGGGGAACTGAAGGAGGGGGTTAGTGATGGCAATAAGGTGGTGTGTGTGTGTGGAGGGGGGGGGGGGGGTTGATGGGAGACAATGGGGGGGGGTACAGGGTGATGTGGGGTGATGGAGGTAAGTGAGGGGAACTGAAGGAGGGGGTTTAGTGATGGCATAGGTGTGTGGTGTGGAGGGGGGGAGGGGGGGGGGGGGTTGATGGGAGACAATGGGGGGGGGTAACAGGGTGATGGGGGGTGATGGAGGTAAGTGAGGGGAAGTGAAGGAGGGGTTGAGGGGGTTAGTGATGGGACAGGTGTGGGTGTGTGTGTGTGGAAGGGGGGGGGGATGATGGGAGACAATGGGGGGGGGGGGGTACAGGGTGATGTGGGGTGATGGAGGTAAGTGAGGGGAACTGAAGGAGGGGGTTAGTGATGGGCATAGGTGTGGTGTGTGTGTGTGTGTGTGTGTGTGGAGGGGGGGGGGGGGTGATGGGAGACAATGGGGGGGGGGGGGTACAGGGTGATGGAGGTAAGTGAGGGGAACTGAAGGAGGGGGTGAGGGGGTTAGTGATGGGACAGGTGTGGGTGTGTGTGTGGAGGGGGGTATGGGAAAGAATGGGGGTTACAGGGTGATGGAGGTAAGTGAGGGGAATTGAAGAAGGTAAGAGGGTAAGTGATGGGACAGGTATGTGTATGTAGGGTGTGTGTGTGTGTGTGTTTGTGTGTAGGAGGGGAGGGGGCATAGGAGATAATGGAGGAGATGGGATTATGATAAGAGATGAGGAAAACATACTGACATACACACACAAACATACTGACATACACACACAAACATACTGACATACACACACAAACACATAAACTCACCACAAAAATGAAAACGCAGCCTCCATAAACGGTTTATGAGGGGGCGTGGTGGTGGTGGTGGTGGTGATGAGGTGGGTGGTGTTGGTCATGGTGTAGAGTGAGAGGTGGGTGGTGGTAGAGGTGTTGGTGGTGGAGGTGGAGGTGGGTGATGGGGGTGGTGAGGTGAGTGGTGGTAGTGGTGGTGAGGTGGGTGGTGTTAGTTATGGTGTAGAGTGAGAGGTTGGGTGGTGGTGGTGGTGATGGTGATGGTGGTGTTGGTGGTGTTGTTGTTGTAGTTCCCCAGAATATCAATGCCCCCACCGTCCGCAGCCCCCCTTGCAGTGCCACCCAGTCAGGCGATCTCGCCAGCACCTAGAAGGAAAAGTAGTGCAGGAAAAGAGACAGACAGAAACGGCTAAGGTAGGGTAGAGGATACCAAGCCTCACTCTGGATAGGACTAGCCCTCACCCAAGGTGGTGGTGTTGGTGATGATGGAGTAGATGGGAAGGCGATAGCACAATGGATAGCGTCGTGGACTGCAGATCCAAAGGACCTCAGGTCGAGTCCACGCCAAACGTCAGGGTTTTTTCCGAGGTGATTTGATCGTTCCTGCTGTTCTACAAGTATCCTGGCTAAACCGACACGTCAGAAAACACCCCTTATATCGTCACCAATTCATAGCATAGAAGATGCCCGACCATATTCGAAGAACGACCGTATAGCTGTTCTCTCCAATCAAGTGACGTGTATAATTAAGGTGTCATCTAGTGTGGCAGAAAGGAAGCAACCAACACCTTGAAGCTCCACTGAGACCATATAGTGCGACACATATGAAGCACCCAACATCTCGAAGCTTCAATCGATGGTGTAAAGGTGTAAGAGGGTTTATACGTAACGCTGCAGCCACCCCCACCCACCTTCACCCTTAACCCTTCCACACACACCCTGTCCCCCCTTCACCCTGCTACCCCCCTTCACCCTTAACCCTTCCAACCCCCCTTTCACCCTTCACCCTTCCAACCCCCCTTCACCCTTAACCCTTCCAACCCCCCTTCACCCTTAACCCTTCCACCCCCCCCTTCACCCTTCACCCTTCCAACCCTTCACCCTTAACCCTTCCACCCCCCCCTTTCACCCTTCACCTTCACCCTTCCACTCCCCTACACCCTTAACCCTTCCCACCCCCCTTCACCCTTAATCCTTTCACCCTTTCACCCTTCCACCCTCCTTCACCCTTAACCCTTCCAACCCCCCTATCACCCTTCACCCTTAACCCTTCCACCCCCCCTTTCACCCTTCACCCTTCTACCCCCCTTCACCCTTAACCCTTCCACCCCCTCTTTCACCCTTCACCCTGCTACCCCCCTTAACCCTCCCCCCCCCCACATTCACCTTTCACCCTTCCCTTTATTGACAGCGATTTTCCTCTCTATCCTTATATTAGATGATGGTTATAAAAGGGTATATAACATCATTGGGTATATTGATGTGTATATAGGTGTGTGTGCATTTGTATTTTGTGTGTTCATTGTTTTCTGTTGTGTTGTCCTTATTCGGGCTCTGTCTCGAGTCCCCCCCCCCCCGAAAAAAACCAAAAGTGGGGATTGGGCCTGAGTGTATAGATAGATAGATAGATAGATAGGGTTTATTGATATTGATTGTCCTCTCTATCCTTATATTAGATGGGCATATTACTACCAGTACACATTATTAAGGCTATATTATTATGGAAACTCTAATTACCCCTTTCGTACCTTCTTGAAACCTATTTGGTGCAGGGCGGGTCTATTTGGATCCTCCTGGTTATATTTCATAAGTTTGGAGACGTATTTTCAATTTTATTTTAGCTATATTTTGACGATGTTGTGCAGCTTAAGAAGGATCTGTGGTAGTAAAAAGGTAAAGTGAGATGGTTCGATAATAATGAACAACAATGTCTTTAAGTGGTGGGTGCCTCTTTGTTAATTTAAGTGGTGGGTGCCTCTTTGTTAATTTAAGTGGTGGGTGCCTCTTTGTTAATTTAAGTGGTGGGTGCCTCTTTGTTAATTTAAGTGGTGGTGCCTCTTTGTTAATTTAAGTGGTGGGTGCCTCTTTGTTAATTTAAGTGGTGGGTGCCTCTTTGTTAATTTAAGTGGTGGGTGCCTCTTTGTTAATTTAAGTGGTGGGTGCCTCTTTGTTAATTTAAGTGGTGGGTGCCTCTTTGTTAATTTAAGTGGTGGGTGCCTCTTTGTTAATTTAAGTGGTGGGTGCCTCTTTGTTAATTTAAGTGGTGGGTGCCTCTTTGTTAATTTAAAGGGCCGGGAAGTGTGGAGGAGGTGGGTGCAGTGTCACCTTTAAGGGGGGATGGTTCACTTTTTGAGCGATTTTTGCATGTATATATTATTGTTCTAGTTTCCTCCCTAGACCTCCATCACATTAAAAAAAAAAACATCCATTAGATTCCCCTTCTAGATTAATTTGTATATTATTCGGTAGAAAAATGTCCCGGCCGAAGGCCGGTTCTTCCAACATTACAGGCTCACTATCGTTCGCCAGGGAAAAAATCGAAACCTAAATAGCACGAAAGGTCTAAATATTGACGAACATCAGTTTGGTGATAATAAGACGCTTCAGCTCATTCAGGTATCAATTTGTTTTCTGGGCGAGCAATAGCGAAAAAAAAGTACAAATTTTGCTTGAATATGGTCTGGGTGGGCATTTTATAGTTTGAAGGAAGTCTGGGAAGGCGTTGTTGTTAGTCTAGGGGACATGCTAAAATACATTGCTAAATACATACAAAATACATTGCTAAATACATTGCTAAATACATTGCTAAATACATTGCTAAATACATTGCTAAATACATACAAAGCAAGCAAATTCATCAACAATAATCAAACAAAATATAATACTAACCCACTAGGCGTCGGATCAGATACTGTTAACCCCCCACATACTCCCCCCCCCCCCCCCTCCCCCGCCATGCCCTCACCCTTCCAAGTACCCCCTTATTACCCTCTTGTCATTATCACCCCCTTACTATACTCCCTCACCCTACTTACCCCCCCCCCCACGACTGATCCTTAACCCTTTCACTAACGAACCGCCCTTTTAACTTAATTCTTACTACTATTAGACGATTGTATTCAGCTTAAAAAGGGCCTCCAACAATGACCAGGCTTCGAACTATCTCACTTAACCCTTTTTAATACAACAGATCCTTCATAAGCTTCACAAAATCGTCTAAATATAGCTAGAATGAAATGAAAATGACGTCGCCGGTACAGAAGGGGTTAAGGGGAAGTTTTTAGCTTGTTCCCAAGACATTCATCAAGCTTAAAGATACCCCCAAGAACCCCTTTCAAGATATTTGTACATTTTTCGGTAGAAAATTTCCCGGCCAAAGACCGATTCCTCAATACAGGCTCGCTATCGTTCGCCAGAAAAAAATCGACACCTAAATGACACGACAGATCTTAAAATTGACAGTAATGGGGCGAAAGTTATTAAGATAGCCAAACTAATGGGCCGAACGTCTAAAAATCTCAAAAACAATGGGGCTCAACATAAGGGAAAAAGGGGTCCAATAAAATATAGCTCAAGTGGAAGTCTCCCCTTAACCCCCTCACCCCCCTCTCTCGTTCACACACACACACACACACACACACACACACATACATATATACTGTATATATACTGTATATATATATATATATTATATGTGTGTGTGAGTGTGCTTTAATTACTGTAAGTCTATCTATCTATCTATAGACTGTACAGCAACCATCTATCATCCCACCAACCACACCGTTCCCATTACACGCTCACAACTCCACAATATTATACAACATTGCTTTCAGAATCAGCTCATAACAAATTGACAACTTCACTTAATAAATTTGGTCAGCTCTTTGATGAAAATGATCAAAGCTCTCCTATTTGGGCATCAGTTCATTTTTATATTATTATTTTTATTGTTATGTTTTCACCGTATATCCCCGACAATGGCTCATAATTGTATAGAATCCTGACGTGATACTACAATATAACTCTGTATCATATACAATGTTTTAGAAGTGTACCGAATCCTGAGGTGACACTATATTATAATGCTTTGTCAATGCCCCGGAAGTGTACCGAATCCTGAGGTGATACTACATTATAATGCTTAGTCAATGCCCCTGAAGTGTACCGAAGCTTGACGTGATACTATATTATAATGCTTAGTCAATGTCTCTGAAGTGTACCGAAGCTTAACGTGATACTACATTATAATGCTTAGTCAATGCCCCTGAAGTGTACCGAAGCTTAACGTGATACTACATTATAATGCTTAGTCAATGCCCCTGAAGTGTACCGAAACCTGAATTGCTACTATAATATAATGTTCTGTCAATGCCTCTGAATTGCACCTGAGGTGATACTATAATATAATTATTTAACAATGCCTCAGAATCATATCGAATCCTGAAATGATACTATAATATATCATAATTCCCCCAGTAATCCTTGATCAATGTCTCAAATTCCACAAAAATACATTGTAAAAAAAAAAGAAAAAAAAAAAAAAAACAAAAAAATCGAGGTGGGCCCCCTTAAGCCCTAACCTTCATCATCGAAATAAGGAGAAGCAAAATATTATGATTTTTCTGAAAATGAATGATGTTAAGCCCTTTATCACAAATTAGCACTCAGTTTGATTATCTTCGTTCGATAATTATAGGGTTAGAGAAGCTTTTAAATTTATTATGAATTACGGAGTGAGTGTTAATTTGTGATAAAGGGATACATATCATTCAGTTTCAGAAAGATCGCTATATAAGAATATACTGTATATTCTGTATTATTTATGGTAATTCTATTTTGATAATATTATAATTAATCGTTTTAGTATATAGCGTTGATTTTATTCATCGCTTAACCAAACTTATATATATATATATATATATATATATATATATATATATATATATATATATAGTATATACTGTATATTATATATGATCGTGAGAAGCCAAAGTAGTCAGCATGTCTATTCTATATCCCCAACGGTACAAAATTGACATTAATAACAAACTATATGATATTTTGTTGTATGGTATGACAACTAATTACAACTTTGGTGAGTCTTGTCATGTTCTGTGGGGAAGGGTGTGTCACAAGACTTATGACACTTTACTAAGGTGTGTGTGTGTGTGTGTGTGTATGTGTGTGTGTGTGTGTGTGAGAGAGAGAGAGAGAGAGAGAGAGAGAGAGAGAGAGAGAATGAGAGTGAGTTTGAGAGAGTGTGTGTGTGTGTGTGTTTGAGTGAATGAAACAGAGATAGAGTGAGAGTGAGTGAGTTAATAGGGTCTGTGTTTACAGTATGTACGAGTATGTGAGTACGTGTTTATGTGTGTATATTTATATGTGTGTTCATGTGTGGGTGTGAGACAGTATGTGAGTACGTGTTTATGTGTGTATATTTATATGTGTGTGTTCATGTGAGGGTGTGAGACAGTATGTGAGTACATGTTTATGTGTGTATATTTATATGTGTGTTCATGTGTGGGTGTGAGACAGTATGTGAGTACGTGTTTATGTGTGTATATTTATATGTGTGTGTTCATGTGTGGGTGTGAGACAGTATGTGAGTACGTGTTTATGTGTGTATATTTATATGTGTGTGTTCATGTGTGGGTGTGAGACAGGAGGTAGGTGAGTTAGTTATAATAGGACTTCAGAGGCTATCAACCCTTCTGGATTATTAAGCCAGCACACTGTAAGTCAATAAAAGTGTGAGGACTGCATCCTCTTTTCGAGAGTTCCAATGCCTTAACCGTAGGTGAGAGAGATATAAATATATGTATATAGATACATGACCACACAGACCTTACGATCCAAGCGAGGTGATCAGAACATCACTATAGTAGAGATAGCAAACCCCCGAATAAGCAAAATACGGAAGGGCTCTCTGACCTTCATGTAGGGGGTCCGTTTGGAAGGCTGTACCCCCAAACTCGCATATAAGTAAATGTTAGATTACCGCATCTTTCTGGTGTATTTTTTTTTTTTTTTTTTTTTTTTTTTTTTTTTTCCAACTTACTTCCTCTCGGGCATAGGCTGAGAGCCTTAACATTCACCGCTTTACAATGAACAGTGAAGCCCGTGAGGTCTTGTTCCAGTCTAGGGAGTGAGACATGTGAAGCACGTAGAGTACAACGAGCACCTGCCATCTTGCCTTCACATGAGGCACGGTGCTCACTCATGGCCCGAAACGACCCCATCTCTGAAGCCACCTCGTTCCCGTGCTTCACTGTCTCACCCCCTACACTCGGACTCTCACACTTACACACACAACGCCACCTGTTGAGCAGATAACTCACCAGGCATTGCACCCCTATAGCATATTTTGAATATGGGAATATTCATACAGTGCTATTTAATCAGGGAACAATGAGGGTATTTTATTGACGTTTCGGTGGGCTTGTGGTAATGCACTGATACCAGGTACAGCACAAATTCCATCCCAATAATATCTTCCCATTGATACATCGGGATTTGAACCCGGGACCTTTGGATTACCAGGCCAGTGGCAAGACCACTCCACCACACCTCCCCTAGTAGTGGTTTAGATGCTTATATTCTGGGTGTGGTGTCCCGAGTTCGAATCCCGGGAGGTTCATATGCTTTAATTAATGTATTCTAGTGCATTGGGGTTTGTAATGGAGGATTAATATTAATAACGGGGTGTTCCTCTGTGATTTCCGTGAACATTAACCTTTTAAGGATATGGAACGTTTTAGCAGTTTATTTTGGCTATCATTAGACGATTTTAAACAGTTTAGGAAGGATCTGTGGGAATTGAAAGGGTAAAGACTATCTCAATTAACCCTCTGACTTCCATATACCCTTCCTAATCTAATAAAAATCGCCTAATAATCGCCAGAGAACAGAACAAAAGTGCGTCATCGATCCTCAAAGGCTTAAAGCACTTGTTTGTCTATGCGTAAGGACACAAAGGGCAAAGCTTTCTGTAACGCGTATCCCCAAAATACAGCTTAGGAAAGACATCTAGCAATCAAAGGTGTAACATTGATTACCAAATACCCTTTGTATACGCATAATAAAATATATCTATCTATATCTATCTATATACTATCTATCTATATACTCAGGCCCAATCTCCACTTTTCCTTTTTTGTTTTTCCTCTTTACCTGTTTTTTTTCTTCTTTTGGGTGGCCGACTCAAGACAGAGCCAGCATAGGGACAACACAACAGAAAACAATGAACACACACCAACAAAAGACAAATTCACACACATCTAATAAAACGCATAATAAAAGCCAAAACAAAAAATTAAAAGCTGCGTCCTGGTATACCGAAAGGGTTAAGGGGGGGGGGGGGGGGCTTTATCTGGACCCCTTCTCCCTCATGTTTAGCCCCATTCGTTTTGAGATTCTATGACGTTCGCCCCATTAGTTTAGCTATTTTATGACCTACTGCCCCATTTCGTTGTCAATTTTAAGACCCTTCGTGTCATTTAGGTGTCACTTTTTTCCTGGCAGGCGATAGCGAGCCAGGAAATCTAGGAGGAATCAGCCTTCTGCCGAAAAATGTACACATTTATCTTGAAAGGGTGTATATTTTTTTTTTTTTTTTTTTTTTTTTTTAAAGCTTGATGGAGGTCTAACGAGGAAACTAAAATAATAAATGAATAAATAAATACATTGACCACAAAAATTACCACTACCCCCTTAACCCTTTCATTACCGGGAACGTCTGTTTCACTTGATGTTAGCTAGATTTAGACGATTTTATGAAGCTTAGGAAGGGTTTATGGGGGGTGACCTGTTTTTTGTTATTTCTGTCCTTTTCTCTCTTTCTCTGGCTTGTATCCATTCGGCCCCATTCAGCCAACTATTTTAAGACGTTTATCCCCATCTAGGTGTTGATTTCTTCCTGGCGAGCGATAGCGAGCCAGAATTATATGAAGAAATCCGGCTTCGCCGGAGAAATTTTTCTATCGAAAAATGTACAAATTTAGCCTGCTGTCAAACAAAAATAAAAAATATGCTGGCTCGCTACCGCTCACCAGTAAAAAATTGACACCTGGATGGGGATAAACGTCTTAAAACAGTAGGCTGAATGGGGCCAAATGGATACAAGCCAGAGAAAGATAGAAAAGGACAGAACAAAAACAGGTGACCCCCCTTAAACGAGGTCCAGATAATACTGTCTTGTCTTAGGAGTTAAGGGGGAGGTACTCGCCTTTTCTGGACCCCCTTCTCCCTCATGTTAAGACCCACTAGTTTCACGATTTTAAGACGTTCGTTCACTAGTTTGGGTATATTGAGACCTTTCACCCCATTACTTTGTCAATATTAAGACCTTTCGTGCCGTTTAGGTGTCGATTATTTCCTGGCGAGCGATAGCGAGCCTGTAATTTTTTAAGGAACCGGCCTTCGGTCGGGACATTTTTCTACCGAAAAATGTACAAATACATCTTGAAAAGGGGTATAGGGAGTGTGTTCTTAAGCTTGATGGAGGTCTAGCGAGGAAACTCAACATTAAATTAATATCTGAATAAGAGCCCCCAAAACAACCACTGGCCCCTTAAACGCTGATATAGTACGAAGGCTTAGTAAGGCTTTGTAACAGAGATATCATCATTATTATTATTATTATATTAAGGATATAAACCATGTGGGATAATAGCCTAGTTTCCCCGAATACTAACGTTTTCTTTGGTGAGAAAGGGGCCTCTATTGTAAACATTAACCCATACAGTACCGGTTACACTTACATTTACACTTAGTTGTATTCCGTCCGTTAGTGACACAGTTGAGCTGGGGCTCCACTGCGACCAGGCAGCTCCCTTTCTTCCACTCTCCATTCCAGAAGTCGGTTGGAGTTGGTGCTGGGGTATCCTGGTGTTGGTGGCCGGTCCGGTATTTTGGCCAGCCACATGTCCAAGTGTTTCTTGAAGGTGTCTGGAGACACCCCGGTTATGTTCCTGAGAGGGGCTGGTATACAGTTGAACAGTCTGGTTCCATTGTATGTAAAGCTGTGATGGATCAGGGATTTGATTTTTTGTGTTGATCCCGGCGTAGTCCTCACATAGCACAGCCTCCCTCGCCTTTGGTGCTGAGTCTCTTGGATGTTTGGGTTTGGTACCTTTTTTTCCAAAATCTTCCAGACGTAGATGATGATGTATCTCTCCCTACGTCTTTGAAGTGAGTACAGCTGCAGCTCCTTTAGTCTCTCCCAGTAGTTAAAGTGTTGAAACCCATGGATTTTACTGGTGAATGTCCTCTGGGTGGCTTCAATTTCTGTTATTTCTCCTACTTTTTGGGGAGACCAGAGCTGGGAGCAGTACTCCAGTCGTGGTAGGACCAGTGACTTCCACAATGTTAGCATACACCTCTCATTTCTTGTGTGGAAGGTTCTCAGGATCCAGCCTGCTATTTGTTTTGCTGTTGTTGTGGCTTTGGTAATATGCTGGGAAAAAGTGGCGTCACTGCTCATATTTACTCCCAAGTCCTTCACTGTGTCCTTGGCGGTAATTTCTTGCTGTCCGCTTTTGTAGTTGGTGTCGTTTTGTAGTGCTCTCTTGTTCCCGTACCTTAGAAGCTCGAACTTGTCTCCGTTTAGGGCCATGTTGTTTTCTTCTGCCCACTTCAGGATTTTGTCCAAGTCTTGTTGTAGTAGCTGAGCATCATGTTGTGAGGTGATTTTCTTCATGAGTCTGGTGTCGTCTGCAAACGATGTGGCTGTTGAGTGTTTCCAGGTCCCTGTCGATGTCTCCTATCATGATGAGGAATAGGAGAGGTCCCAGTACTGATCCTTGTGGTACTCCGCTGATGACCCCACCTGCTTCTGATAGGCTTCCTTGAACCGTGACTCTTTGTTTTCTGTTGGTGATGAAGCTATGGAGCCATCTTCCAAGGTCTCCCCCTATTCCCAGTGATTTGAGTTTATGTAGAAGGATCCCATGGTCCACCTTGTCAAAAGCTTTGGCGAAATCTAGATATATGACGTCTACATTTTCTCCGTCTTGAATATCCTGTAGGATTTTGTCGTAGTGTGATAGTAGTTGTGAGAGGCAGGAGCGGCCTTTTCTAAAGCCATGTTGCCCCTCGTTGAACGCCTCATTATCTTCCAGGAAGCTGACCATCTTAGCTCTTATTGTTCTTTCTATGATTTTAATAAGGTGTGACGTCAGCACCACTGGTCTGTAATTTTTGGCTATGCCTTTACTACCCCCTTTGTGTATTGGTGTGACATTACCTTCTTTTAGGGATTGTGGTACATATCCAGTTTGGAGGGACTTGCTCCACAGCAGTTTTAGAGGCAGGGCTAGCTGATGTTTGCAGTTTTTTAGCAGTTGGGCATGAAAGCCGTCTGGTCCTGCTGCAGAGTTTGGTCCAATCTTGTCGATGGCTGCTATTATGTCCTCTGTTGATACTGTTACCGAGGAGAGTTGATGTGGTGTCTCTGGAGCGTTGCCAAAGAAAGTCGTTGCATTCTCGATTTTCTTGTCTTCATTTGGCGGGCTGAAGACACTTTCATACTGCTGTTTGAGTATCTTGGCCATTTCGGTTGGGTCACTCTCAAGTTCGCCCGTAGGTTTTGCAAGTGGTCCTATTGTTGTGGTGTTCCTGAGTCTCCTTTTTGCATATGCATAGAAGAATTTGCTATTTACTCGTATGTTTGCAACTGCTTGTAGTTCTTCGCGTGTTCTTTGCTCTTGGTGTGACTGGATGAGTTTACGTTCCACTTCATCAAGCTCTTCTTGTAGTTTGGTGATATTGTGCGCATAGCTGGTCTTCCTTTGCTTGGCTCTCAAGTACGTCCTTTTCTTCATTAGTATTTTTCTATCTCTGGGAATCTGCTTGATCTGCTTCCTGCTTGATTTGGGTGGTATGGTGTTTTTACAGGTCTCCAGGCATTGTTGCTGGAGGATACTGAGAGTTTCGTCGACGTTTTTATCTTCGAATAGTGCCCTCCAATCAGTTCCTGCCAGTTCTGGCAGTCCTTTGACGTCCTTCTGACGTCCTTTTCATTATATTCTGGCAGCTATTAGACGATTATATTCAGCATAGGAAGGATGTCTACCAATATGAAGGCTACAAACTATTTCAATTCATTATTTTAGCTACCATATATCCTTGCTAAGCCTCATAAAATCGTCTAAATGCAGCTAGAAAAATAAATAAAAATGACGTCGCCGTACAGAAGGGGTTAGGTGTCGGCACTTTCTTTAACTGATGTATTATTATTATTATTATTATTATTATTATTATTATTATTTTTTTTTTTTTTTTTTTTTTTTTTTTTTTTTTTTTAGTGGATATTTGTTCAAGATCCATGGCAGTATCCAATAGAAACTAGCTGACTCATAGCTTACCTTTACCTATAAAGTAATTAGAGTACCTTACGTTTACCTTTAGAAGATACGATGGCGCATTTCTGTTCTGTTTTCTGGCTATTATTAGACGACTTTATTCACATTAGGAAGGGTATATGGAAGTCAGAGGGTTAATTAATTCAGACAGTCTTTACCCATTTATTTTGCACATATCGTTACTTAATTGTATGAAATCTTCGAATGATAGCCAGAATATAATGTCACAATGCGTCATAATCTTCAAAGGGTTCAGTAGGCTACGGATAGTTAAATGCTTTGATATCCACTATATATGTATTGTTGTGTGAGGAAGTGTAATCTATATAACATGCATGTGCCCAAAACATGTTTTTTAGTTTTGTTTTGTTTTTTATGTGTGTATGAAGGCGACAAAAGGCATGTTGCCTGTAACAATGTGTCTCCCCAAAAACTAAAAGAGTGACCGAGCCAAATTCAAGGGACGTTGGGGTCAAAATGCCTGGGCACACGAAGTTTAAAGCAGTTTAATTCATAGGATGAAGGAACGATTGATTTAAGGGAGAGAGTTCCAGAGTTCACTTGTTGAGTAGAAGAAAGATTGAGAAAATTTGCCAATTCTTGAGTTGGAGAGCTGGACAGAATAAGAGTTAGACTGTGTTGAAAGGCTGGTGCCTCGCACTCGCTGCAAGGGAGGGGATATGCACTGAGAGAGCTCTGAAAGCACTGATTGTTGTAATAGCGATAGAAGAGTGAAAGAGATGCAACATTGCGGCGTGTAGAAAGATATTGTAGGGAACTAATAAGAGGAAGTGAGTTGATGAGGCGAAATGCTTTTGTTTTTATTTGTTCGAGAAGTGCGGTATGGGTGGAGCCTCCCCACACATGCGAACAATACTCAGTACAGGGGCGTACTGTGCCCCGATACAGAGCAAGAAGCTGTACGTGGGTGAAGCACCCACGTAGACGGTTGAGCACACCTAAGTTTTGGGAAGCTGTGTTGGCAAGAGTGGTAATATGATCTTTCCAAGAAAGGTCGGAGGAAAAGATACACCTAGAATGTTGAGAGAGGATGAAGGGTTGCTTTGTGTATTGTTGAAGAATAATTGATAGTCTTGTGGAAGATTGTGATGGAGAGATAGAGGGAGAAATTGGGTCTTGAAGGCGTTGAAAGTAACAAGATTTTCTCTGCCCCAATCAGATATACTTGCTAGATCAGAAGATAGGCGTGCTATGGCCTCATCATGTGAGTTTTGGAGTGATTGCATGATGGGTTGTTGTGGAAAACTTATTGAATAATGCAAGGTAAAGTCATCAGTATATGAGTGAATAGGGCAAGAGGTACAGTCGAAAAGATCATTAATGAATATTAGGAAGAGAACTGGAGATAGAACAGAACCGGAGTTGATAGATTGAGGAAGTGAGCGATAGCCATCCAGAACTGCAGCTATGGAACGGCCAGAAAAGAAATTAAAGACAAAAGCACAGATAGATGAATAGAAACCAAAGGAGGGTAGGTTTATCACTTTTATCCTAAATAATGGGAAATACAAGACACTTAGTCGCACTGGTGGTAAATAAACAGAGTCCAATGAGTGACTATTTTTACTAAGTATTTCACCTGGGTCGCACTGGTGTATGAGTTAAAGAGATTTTCAATAACACTCCTAATCTAGCACTTTGAAGGCTGGAGTGATGAGCACAGTCTGGGTAGAGATGAGAGAGGTGAAGTCCGGTCGTCTAGTTTCCGTCGAGCCGCTTAAGTGGTCCTGCCGTGTGGATGACGTGGTTTTGGGATACAGATGGATTAGTTGGTTTTGGATCTTAAATGATAGCTCCTTAATGTCATGACATAGGGTACTGTCATCGGACTAATGCGAGCGGGAGCGAGGATATGTCCTGGGCTACTATTGCTCGTTTATCCTGACCGTTATACTAATCGGTGATGAAGTTCCGTTTCGGTACTCTTGACTTAGGGGCTTTAATACAGCGCCTCTAGTGTCATGACACAGCAACAAGGTATCGGGCTAACGCGAGGAGATAGTAAGATCATGAACTTACTGATTTCACTCTATCTGCTACTGACCGTTATAAGACGTTCAAAGAACTCAGGTTCGGTGTTTCGACCTTTTTACTGCATATGTCCTTGACCATGGTGTTGAACAGATACAGTATGGACTTCTATCTGTAGAGTTCCGTTATTTAGACTGTGTCTCACAAAGCCCGAACTATGAGAATGACCTTTACCATGGCAAGTATCTTTCTATAGCTTTAGAGTGCGGTTTTGGCAAAAGAAGTAAGGTGGGGACATGTCCTTGCAGTTATGCTTCTAATACCAAAGGTGCAGCATATTAGAGATCTTAATATTAAGCACTATACCATGGTATGTGATAATATTAATTCCTTAATAGGTAAAATAACTCCTCAGACCTTGAAAGATATTCACCATGGCTTCAATCTTGCTTGAATGGAAGGTTTAATTTTAGGACTTGATAGCTTACATGTAAGTAAATCAAGCCCTAGAATTGCTTGCTTTACCTTGGACTTCAGCTGCTATGTCCCAGGTCAAGTGTGTGGAGGTCAGAAGGTGATAAGTACAGGGGGCGTATTCTGGGGGGAATGGGTAGACCCCCTAGAAGTTTGCGGGCAGCTGAGTAGGCCTCTGCGCGGAAGAACGGCGCAACTGCTCCTTTGTGGTGTGTCTGTGTTGGTCCTTGTGCTTCTGACTGTACACTATCTTTTTCTTAGTAGCCTCGTGGTTATTTCTGGGCATTGGAATTGTTTTGCCTGGCGTGGTTGGTATAGGATTTATTGTGGCAATCCTGGAGTCTCGTCTGTTATGGTGTAGTGGTGTAAAGGTAGCGACCATTGTGTTGATGGTTTTGTTGTGGTATTGACGGCCTTCCGCGGTTTTGATGCCGCGTTTGGTTTACGTGGTGGAGGTGAATTTTCCTTCTCTGCGTTTGCCTTCTGCTCCTTGTTCTTGTTGTCGCCTTTGTCTGTTGCATGATTGTTGAGTGTGGCTATTCTTGGGCTCTTCGTTCTTCTTATCTTTGCATCTCCTTCTTTCGTCTTTGTTAGTTTTAGTTTAGTCTCTCCTTCGTTGATCTTGCTTCGTTTTTCCTGGTGTGTGTGTGTGTGTGTCTTCTTGGTTCGGATATTTGAGTCTCCCCTCCTTCTGTTCCTTTCCTTTTTCCTTGTCGAACTGGTATGGTGGTGATTACTAATTCGGGTATTTTACAAACTAACGTGGGCAACTGTACCCTGTATCAATTGTGTGTTTAAGGGGGAATGGGCGTATTTATTTGCTCATTTATGTATATTTGTGTTATCTTTTTTAGTGTCCTCCCTAGCCCTCCATTAACCTTTAAAACAAAACAAAACAAGACCCTCCTTCAAGATAAATTTGTACAGTTTTCGATAGAAAAAACTTCCCGGCTGAAGGCCGGTTCCTCTTTAATTACAGGCTAGCTATCGCTCACCAGGACGAAATCGACACCTAAATGACACGAAATGACAAAGAAATGGGTCGAAAGGTAATAAAATCGCCAAACTAATGGGCCGAACGTCTTAAAATCTGAAAACTAATGGGGGCTAAACATGAGGAAGAAGGGGGACCAGAAAAGCGACCCATCTCCCCTTAATACAGAACACACATAGACAGTCACAACACTTTACACATAATAAGTAGGCAATAATAGCTTGGCTTTTTAAACACATAAATTATACATATTTTAACCCTTTGAAGCATATGGCCTATTTTGCCAGGTTATCCAGACGCATTTTGACAGTTTATTCAGGCTATCATTAGACGATTTTATATGATTTCGGAAGGATCTGAGGGAATCATAAGGGTAAAGATGATTTCAATTAACCCTCTAACCACCATATACCCTTCCTAACCTAGATAAAATCATCTAATGTTGCCCAAAGATTCGCTGGTGTAACTCATGTAATATATAGGTTAGAATCATAGAATTACGAACATATAAAATCAAAGTTCTACATTAAGTACAGTAGGGAGGATTTATTTATTAGTGTATTTATTTATTATTTAATTAATAATCTTTTAGTTTCCTCCCTAGACCTCCATCAAGATTAATAAATTATCTTCAAGATTCCCCTTCGAGATGAATGTGCAAATCTTTTGATAGAAAAGTGTTAAGGCCGGTTCCTCCAAAATTACCGACTCGCTATCGCTCGTCAGGAATAAATCGACACCTAAATGACACGCAAGGTGTTGATATTGATAAAGAAATGGGACGAAATGTCGTAAAAGCTAAAAACTAATGGGGCAAACGTCTAAACATCTCAAAACAAATGGGGCTAAGCATGAGGGAGAAGGGGGTCCAGCAGAAAAGCAACCATCCGCCCCGTAAGGACTCTGGGTGCATGTCGTTTGCAATTAAAGAAACGTGTTGCATGTGGCCTTCTGGGTAATATCAGAGCGTGTACAGTCGTCCACATAAGTTATGTGCCTGGTCGTGATCAACTGTATGAAAGTAGAATTAGTATGGATGAATTGCGAGCGTGTTTTCTATTAACCCTTTGAATAACAGCGACGTGGGTTATATTTTATTCTAGCTATATTTAAACGATATTATGCAGCTTGGGAAGGATCTGTGGTAGTTAAGAGAGTTGGTTGAGATAGTTTGAAGCCTTATTATTGCTAGAGGTCCTTCCTAAGCTGACTAAAATCGTCTAATAGTTGCCAGAATATGATGAAAAGGACGTCCCTGGTACTAAATGAGTTAATTATCAGTTGACTATAGTCAGATGAGTTAAGAGGAGGTATTTACTTTGTTCCCTAGACCTCCATCAAGCTTAAAATTATACCCCCTTGAGTCCCTTTCAAGATAAATTTGTACATTTTTCGGTAGAAAAATTCCCGGCCAAAGGCCGGTTCCTCTTAAATTACAGGTCGCTATCGCTCGCCAGGATAAAATTGACACCTGAATGGCGCGAAAGGTCTTAATATGGGGTGAAAGTTCTTAAAATCGCTAAACTAATGGGGCGAACGTTTTATAATATCAAAAGCAATGGGGCTAAACATGAGGGAAAAAGGGGTCAAGAAAAAAATCCCTCAAGTGGAGATCTCCCCTTAACCACTGCATATGAAACTACACTCGTTATAATTCAATCAAGCGTATTATATTTCCATGTATAAGATCACGGAGAGGAACAAAACTTATATAGACAACTGTACAATCGGTACTCTCTCTCTCTCTCTCTCTCTCTCTCTCTCTATCGTGTATGTTAATTGACACCAGTACTATCCTGTTATCTGGTCTGGTAGTATTCCATCACCTCTGATTACTGTGTGTGTGTGTGTGTGTGTGTGTGTGTGTGTGTGTGTGTGTGTGTGTGTGTGTGTGTGTGTGTGTGTGTGTGTTATTGTGTGTGTGTGTGTATTTATATGTCAATTAGACACAGAAATATCCTTTACT
The DNA here is from genome assembly GCA_032716605.1 of Paralithodes platypus. Taxonomy (NCBI): domain Eukaryota; kingdom Metazoa; phylum Arthropoda; class Malacostraca; order Decapoda; family Lithodidae; genus Paralithodes; species Paralithodes platypus. Next base: position 2,917,568 of record CM064485.1, on the reverse strand, counting down.
GTAAACAAAAATATATAATAAATAAAACACACACAGGAGGATCAATGGGTAAATTTAATATAGCTGACCTTTTTATGTTCATATTAGATGGGTTTAATAATACTAATACATTATTAGGGACACTCTAAATGCCCTGTTCATACCATTTTAACCCAAACATTTGGTACTGTTCTTTGACTGAATAGTATCGTCTAAAATTAGCTTGAGTAAGTTCAGCTGTTATCTAAATGCATAAGATACCAGAAATGCATTATGTAATTCACACATGTAGGCTATATAGTTATTTATGTAAATCAATCTTGAAATTCTAAGTGATAAAATATTTCTTATAAGTTCAACCATATATAATTAGCTTCCTATATATGATTTTGTGACGATTGATGATCGTAGCATATATTTATTTTAGATGAGTAAAATAATTTCAATTGACCACTTGCGAATTTCAGGCTATAGGGAAGTTGGAGATGAAATGCAATAATGAAGTAAGTAAGTATAGCTTTATATATATTTAGATTCTATTTACTCAGGCCCAATCCCCACTTTTCCTATTTTTATTTTATTTTATTGTATTTTATTATTATTTGTTGTATATACAGTAGTTAATTAATATGATCAATTATCGGATTATTAATAAATTAGTCTTGGAACTCAATCACACTATTATAATTGACATACATAATCCAATGAAAAGGTGGGTAAGAAATGATGTAGGCGACTGCACCTTACCTCATCTGATAGCTAAGCTTATAACTATATTATTTAAGGGGACCCACCTCGTTTTTGTTTCTCTCTCTCTCCCTCCCTCTCTGGGTTGTATCCATTCAGCCCCATTCAGCCTACTGTTTTTAAACGTTTATCCCCATCCAGGTGTCGATTTTTTCCTGGCGAGCAGTAGCGAGCCAGCATATTTAAAACAAAAAAAGCTTTGACAGCAAGCTAAATTTATATATTTTTCGATAGAAAAATTTCTCCAAGCCGGATTTCTCCATACAATGCTGGCTCGCTAACGCTCGCCAGGAAGAAATCGACACCTGGATGGGGATAATTGTCTTAAAACAGTAGGCTGAATGGGGCCGAATGGATACAAGCCAGAGAAAAAGAGAAAAAGAAAGAAAAAAAAACAGGTTACTCCCCTTAATAAAGTTGCTATACCTTACCTGGTTTTACTTGCCACCTTATAACATTAGTCAAATTCTTTGACTATCTTTGATATCGAGTATCTTTGCTGTTACATCGTCCTTATCTCCCTTTATAGACGAACTGAACTGATATACTGAATGCAAATCAACTCAAATAATTAGGAAAAAATAAGAACAATATTTGCAATTTTAAATGATGTCGAGTCTATTTTATAAGTACCTAAATTTTTACCGTGATATGTCAAAGGTATATATAAAAGTGGGAATTGCAGCGTTGAGCATAGATGTTCTTTTATATATTTGATAATCATGAATTAAAGGTGTCGTGCTATACATGCAGTCTTTTATGTGACACAGTCAATTCTGCAACATTCATAATTTTTATCTCGTCTAAATCCGCAAGCATTTTGAGATTACGCTTGCAAGAGGTCGAGGATGCAGAACTTTGGTGCCGCCTGGTCTATCGATTTTCCCTTTTGGCTGAGCGTAGGAAAATACCCAAAGCCTTTTAATTCACCTGACCCCGCTGTCGTGTATAGATGATTGCGTATGGGTGCGTGATTGATGCGTGACTCTCATATGCAGATTGACAGCCTCTGCCAGGTTAGAGGGTAAATCTCAAGGTTACTCAGTGCTTTTACTTTTAACAATTCCCTGGGTGATTTAGGTTAGAATTATAAGTTCTAAGCATATTTTCAGTGCATTTACCCACCGAACGATTTTGTGATGCCTGATTATCTCGATGCAGTGCGGTGTACGCGTAGTAAATCTATGGTAAATACGCGACCGTCTGGCGAAAAGTGGCAATCCCCTGTGTCTTATGTGAGTTGCGGACACCACCACCAGATGTCCCTCAGTGTGCCGGTGGCCGTAGGGTTGTGAAGGGTGTCTGTTGTTCTTTCCTCTCGCCAGCCACCATGTCTAGGGTTGCGAAAAGATTCTATCGAGTTGACAGTTTACACGGCTTGGCCAATCTAGATCGGGGGGAGTTGGCGTCCGAGGAGAACCGCTGGGTGTTTGAAATAAGCCACGAAGCCGCCAATAAAGGTAAGAGGGAGTGATAAGGGTGATGTGGGGGCTCGAGTCTTACGGGATATCACCCTACAGGACCGACCGCCCCTTTAGCCACTCGCCTATTTTCACCTAAACTGCCAATTTTGACGAGTCCATCAACATCATGTGGTAAATTCAATCATTCCCCGATAAACTTCATGATAAACTGATAGATCTATGTTGCTGACCCAGTAAATCCACTTGTAAGAGTGTCAAATTCAAGGCCCTCTCATAATTGACACACATTCGCATCAAGGTTTCCAGCGAACTGGTGTATCTTAGCCATACCTAATTATGTGTACATCCCCAGTTTAACACCAATAGAGTAAATAGACCTGCTGATTACGTCTACACCACCAGTTTAGCAATAATAGACCTGCTGATTACGTCTACACCACCAGTTTAGCAATAATAGACCTGATAATTATGTGTACACCACCAGTTTAACACCAATAGACCTGATAATTATGTGTACACCACCAGTTTAACACCAATAGACCTGATAATTATGTGTACACCACCAGTTAAACACCAATTGACCTGCTGATTACGTGTCCACCCCCAGTTTAACACCAATAGACCTGTTAAATATGTGTACACCACCAGTTTAACACCAATAGACCTGTTAAATATGTGTACACCACCAGTTTAACACCAATAGACCTGTTAAATATGTGTACACCACCAGTTTAACACCAATAGACCTGTTAAATATGTGTACACCACCAGTTTAACACCAATATACCTGATAATTACGTGTCCACCCCCAGTTTAACACCAATAGACCTGTTAAATATGTGTACACCACCAGTTTAACACCAATAGACCTGATAAATATGTGTACACCACCAGTTTAACACCAATATACCTGATAATTACATTACACCACCAGTTTAACACCATTAGACCTGATAATTATGTGTACACCACCAGTTTAACACCAATAGACCTGTTAATTACGTCTACACCCCCAGTTTATCACCCATTTAAAATTAGGGTGTCAAATCAGGACAATTTGGTGTTATGAGTGGAATAAAAACGAGACTGTATATCCTATAGGAAAACTTTGATGAAATTGCATTGTGTTTTACTTTTGTTGTTTTACCTGTAACTACATGTACTCCCCAGTTTAACACCACTAGACCTGATAATTACGTGCCACTGTAACTGACCATGACACCACTAACCCACACCAACAAATAACCATCACCTGTTCACCATATCGGCCAAGGTTAAGTCTAGCCGGCCCTTTAAATCGTGGGTGGGTCTGCGTCTGGAGGAGGGCTGTCGTCATTTGGAGGGGCGAAACTTGAGAGGTTCAGTCACTACTAAAAGTCGTGACGTACCTCCATTAACTGTCTTGATAGCGTAATGCATAGTGCGCTGAATTTCGATGTGAGTATCCTGGGTTCGAGTCCTCGGAGTGCCACATGTATTTGTTGATTTCATTAATTGAGTTTAGATGTGAAGTTGGTTGGTGTAAAAAACATAATAACAAATATTTCAATTATTACTTTCGTTCTAATAAATAAAGAAGATAGACGATAATGATAATAACTTTAATGCTTCCAAAACCCAATTTCTCCATCTATCTACCCGTCAGGATCTCCCAGCGGACTATCCCTTATTCTTCAACAATACAAAAATCAACCCTTCATCTTCTCTCAATATTCTTGGGGTCTCTTTTTTCTTCTGCTCTCATTTGGAAGGACCATATTACCAGTCTTGCTAAGGCAGCCTCCCAGAAGCTGGGTGTGCTCAACCGCCTTTAGGGGGTTCTTTTCCCCTGCACAGCTTCTTGCTCTGTACAGGGGCATAGTGCACCCTTGTATTGAGTATTGTTCACATCACATGGTTCTCTCACACCGCTCTCCTAGACAAAATTGAAAGGAAGGCCTTTCGTATCATTAACTCCCGTCCACTCACCAACTCTCTCTCTCTCCGCCGCAATGTTGCATCTCTCTCGCTATTCTATCGCTACTATAATAATCAGTGTTCCTCAGAGCTATCCCAGTGCATACCACCTCCTTTACGTAGGGCACGTGGTACCCGTCTTGCAACTCAATCCCACCCCTACTCTGTGCAACTCTCCAACCCAAGAGTGAAACTTTACTCTCAAACTTTCTTCTACTCAACAGCTGAGCTCTGGAACTCTCTCCCAGAATCAGTCTTTCCCTCTTCCTATGACTTAAATTGCTTCAAACTCCGTGTGTCCAGGCATTTTGGCTCGAACGTCCCTTGATTTTGGCCCTGTCACTCTTTCAACTATGGGGGAGGCACTCGCTATAGGCAGTTATGCCTTTTGCCTCCCTCAATCACGTAGAAAAAAAAATAAAATAAAAATATCAAAATCTTTATACGACAGTTTTGTTCGCTGTTGTCAAGGAGTATATTTGTCTTCTATCAAGAGGAGAATAAAGTTTACATTATAAAAGTAGGCCAAGACATTATGTGCGTGACTGTACAGCGGGGGATACAAGTAGATAACATAATATTTCGGCACTGTTCCTCTGTCGACACACACTCGTTATTGTATCCATTATCATCGTAATTACAACCAATCTGCCAGATAGTAAATAACATTACGTTAGACTAAATCATGTGAAGTTTGTATTAATGCTAGATGAAGAGGCTGGCGTAGAGTTCACGGGTGGTAGGGTGGATTTTGAGATGAGTGGCGAGTTCGTAAGTGGTGTCGAGATGTCCAGACCGAGCCGACGTCGGGAACCTGAACAGGGAGGCGCCGTTGTACAGGCCAAGCGTCCCGCCAAACAACTGAACTGAGTATATTTTCTACAACCCATTAAGGTGGTTGTGGTTAGTTTAAGGTATGTTTATTTATTTATGTATTTATTTATTTATTTATATATTGTTTTATTTTATAGTAACTTCACTGGACCTCCATCAAGCTTAAAAATTACCCCCTAGACCCCCTTCAAGATTTTTTTTTTTTTTTTTTTTTTTTTTTTTTTTTTTTTTTTTTTTTTTTTTGTAGAAAAATTTCCCGGCCTTCCTTTTAAAATTACAGGTTCGCTATCGCTCGCCAAGAAAAAATTTACAACTAAATGGCACGAAAGGTCTTAATATTGACAACAAATGGGGCAAAAGGTCTCAAAATGGCCAAACTAATGGAACGAACGTCTTAAAATCTCCAAGCTAATGGGACTAAACATGAGGGAGAGAAAGCAGCTCCCTCCCCCTTCAGTACATTACGTCCAGTTATCATGGCGGGAAGCTGGGACAAGTGCTAGGCACAGCTGGTCGAATATGTAACCACTTTATCAAATTAATGCAACGTATAGATGAAATTAATGAGGGAGGTAGTTCCTTTTTCTCTCTCATGTTTAGTCCCATTAGCTTTGAGATTTTAAGACGTTCGTTCCATTAGTTTGGCGATTTTAAGACCTTTTGCCCCATTTAGTTGTCAATCTATCTATCTATCTATTGCCTGACGCCGCGATAGCGATACACTTCAAGACACAAATTATGTTATATGAAACGAACCTCAAAAATACAATTAGAAGGTGTATACAAATATATACCAAAAATACAATTAGAAGGCTATAAAAATATACACCAGAAAGATTCGATTCAGTCCCGGGCCAGAGTATCAAACTGGAGTCATTTTGTTTGACGACTTGAATGATTATGATAGGTTCGAATCCTTGGAGTACCACATGTATTCATAACTTGCATTGATTTCATTAGTTAGGTTTATTTGTAAATTAATTGGTGGGTTGGTGAACAAAAAAATATGAAGGAATATAAGAAAATATACATGAGCTGGCATTATTTTAGCCACGTTAAAAACAAATAATAATAATAATGATAATAATAAAATAGAATTACATAGACAATAAAAAATAAAACCATAGGAAAAGTGGGGATTGGGCCTGAGCATATAGATAGATAGATAGATAGATAGATTATTATTATTATTATTATTATTATTATTATCATTATTATTATCAAAGACATAAGTTTAAGTATAAACCACAATTATATATTTGCAACACAATCATAGACACTACAAAGAAGGGACTCTGCTTCCGTTATTGCTGTCTGGGATAACTTCCAAATAAACTGTCTTGATAGCGCAATGCATAAGTGCGCGGAATTTCGATGTGAGTATCCTAGGTTCGAGTCCTTGGAGTGCCACATGTATTTGTTGATTTCATTAATTGAGTTTAGAAGTGAAGTTGGTTGGTGGAAAACAAAAACATACTAACAAATATAAGAGTACGTGTAGAAAGTGAATGGGACGAGCCGCGATGTTACATAGCCGACGAATGGATCAGAACTGGACTGCACAAGAAAAACTCGCGTCAACCCAAGGGCAAAACACACCCAGCCAGTCCACCAATCACGCGGCCTGTTCTGCGTGACGTCATCCATTAAAAGCACGGTGATTGGTGATATCTGAGTGACTGGGTTACTATCCGAGACACACATGGGGGAGGGGAGGGGTGGGGTGGCAGTATCATAAAGTTCGGAGGCAGTTCTGTCCGTGTCATTATATACTGGCTAATAATACACGATTATATTCAGTTCAGGAAGGGCCTCCAGCAATTAACAGGCTTCGAACAATCTTAATTAACCCTTTTTACTACCACAGATCCTTCATAAGCTGCACAAAATCGTCTAAATATAGCTAGAATAATAAAAAAAGAACGTCGCCGGCACAAAAAAGGGTTCAAGGTAACCTCGAGCGTAATGTAAACAAAGCCACCTGACGCCCGCCTCACACAAAGCCACCTGACGCCCGCCTCACACAAAGCCACCTGACGCCCGCCTCACACAAAGCCACCTGACGCCCGCCTCACACAAAGCCACCTGACGCCCGCCTCACACAAAGCCACCTGACGCCCGCCTCACACAAAGCCACCTGACGCCCGCCTCACACAAAGCCACCTGGCGCCCGCCTCACACAAAGCCACCTGACGCCCGCCTCACACAAAGCCACCTGACGCCCGCCTCACACAAAGCCACCTGGCGCCCGCCTCACACAAAGCCACCTGACGCCCGCCTCACACAAAGCCACCTGACGCCCGCCTCACACAAAGCCACCTGGCGCCCGCCTCACACAAAGCCACCTGACGCCCGCCTCACACAAAGCCACCTGACGCCCGCCTCACACAAAGCCACCTGACGCCCGCCTCACACAAAGCCACCTGGCGCCCGCCTCACACAAAGCCACCTGGCGCCCGCCTCACACAAAGCCACCTGACGCCCGCCTCACACAAAGCCACCTGACGCCCGCCTCACACAAAGCCACCTGACGCCCGCCTCACACAACTTTTACCAATCAACTTCCCCACACTCTTAAGGGAGGCAGTTGGTTTTTCGAGTTCTCCTTCTCCCTCATGTTAAGCCCTATTAGTTATGAGATTTCAAGACATTCACCCCATTAGTTTGGCGATTTTCAGACCTTTTGCCCCATTTATTTGTCAATATTAAGAAATTTCGTGTCATTTAAGTGTCAATTTTTTTCCTGGCGAGCGAGAGCGAGCCTGTATTTGAAAAGGAATCGGCCTTCGGCCGGGACATTTTTCTACCGAAAAATGTACACATCTTGTGTTTTTTTTTTTTAAGTTTGATTGAGATTTAGAGAGTAAACTAAACCCCCTCCTTAAACCATTGAGCCGAACCAGTAAATTATGCTGCACAAAACTGTCTGAGCTCCCTTAACAACTAGGATATCATAAGTTGCAATACCCAATTATGACTCGTATTTTAGTATTAGTAGCGCTAGAAATACGATGTCGGTATTTAGGCTACGACAACCAGTGGGAGATAACCGAAGATAAGGTGCCGTAAATGCCGAAGATAAGGTGCCGTAAATGCCGAAGATAAGGTGCCGTAAATGCCGAAGATAAGGTGCCGTAAATGCCGAAGATAAGGTGCCGTAAATGCCGAAGATAAGGTGCCGTAAATGCCGAAGATAAGGTGCCGTACATGCCGAAGATAAGGTGCCGTAAATGCCGAAGATAAGGTGCCGTAAATGCCGAAGATAAGGTGCCGTAAATGCCGAAGATAAGGTGCCGTAAATGCGTTGAATATCCAATGTGTTGATTATTCGGCCCCAGCCTTAGCTAGTCACGCAAAAAAAAAAAAAAAAAAAAAAATGTATAATAATAATAATAATAATAATAATAATAATAATAAAAAAAATATAAATAATAATATGGTTTGCAACTTTTGTGTGTGCATAACATCTGCTGTAGTTCTTAAAAGGGGCTGTCTATGCTAATTTGCCAACAGTTTTATAGTTTATTCTCTATAACTAGGCCAGCAATGTTGACCCCTAACCTCTATAAAGCCGGTATCACACCAGAGTTTTTTTATAGTCAACATTCGATGATCAAACATTTTCTGGCAACATTTCTGGCATAATTTGCACTGGTATGGGAAACTAGACTGATGATAGATGAATATAGGTCACAGAAATATGATGCATGTTGACGTTATTAGCTGCCAGATCAGTGTTGAGGATAAATGTTGAGGGAAAAAGCGCTCGTGTGATACCGGCTTAACTCGTACTCGCTTAGGATAGAGTCGCCGATCCTAAACAAATTGCGGCAACATTCGGTCGTGTAAACCCGCATTCACTTTCACTGCGGGGCTTGAATCCAGTTAGCCTTATGAGAATTATATATGATTTTATATTATTATTTCAATATATATTTTTTTAAACTAGGACCGACTCGGATTTTGTTTGTGACTCGCAGTGTTGATTTAGGGAAGCAACTACCTGTGGAGGGTGGGGGGGCGGGGGGGGGGTAGGGGGGTGGGGGGGGGGGGGGTGGGGGGGGGGGGGGGGGGGGGGGATGGCCCTTATCATGTGGGGTAGTAGGGCGTGGGTGTTTGAAGAGAGAGAGAGAGAGAGATTCATCAAGATTATTATGGCATCCGGCCGAGGTAGTAAACTCACTTAAGTCATACAACACCGTACCTGTGACATTAGTTGTATTGTATGCTGGCAACTACTTGACGATTTTCTTCAGCATTAGAAGGAATTATACCCACCAAAAGACTACAGACTATCTCAATTAATCCTTTTAGCTACCATATATCTATTAGCTACCCTATATCTTTTAGCTACCCTATATCTTTTAGCTACCATATATCTTTCCTAAGCTTCATAAAATGCACCTGAAATCCAAACAAACAGACGTCACGGGTACCGGTACTGTAAAAGGGTTATAAAATCCATGCACAGTTTAAGGGGAGGCAGTTGCTTTTTCTGGACCCCCTTCTCCCTCATGTTATTAGTTTATTAGTTTTTGAGGTTTTAAGACGTTCGTTCCGTAAGGTTGGCGATTTTCAGACCTTTTGCCACATTTCTTTGCCAATATTAAGACCTTTCGTGATATTTAGATGTCGATTTTTTTCCTGGAGAGCGATAGCGAGCCTGTATTTGAAGAGGAATCGGCCTTCGGCCGGGACGTACAAATTTATATCGAATGGGGGGTCTTGTGGGTGTTTGTTTAAGTTTGATAGAGGTTTAGATAGAAAACTAAAACCCCTCGTTAAACCATTGAGCCGAACCAGTAAATTATCCTGCACAATACTGTCTGAGCTCCCTTAAAGGACCAAGAGGAACCCAGGTCTTTAAATTTATACCCTTTCGATTTCACGCACACACATACAAACATACATACATACCGGCTCTTGGTGTTGTGCAAGAGACATTATCGTAAGTCTGGGGCACGAGAGAGACAGAGAGAGAGAGAGTGCCAGTGCCTCCCTAGTGCCAAGTGCGGGTGGGTAGGTCGCCAAAGATGTGTTACAGAAATGTGTGCCATCCCAGTGCCTCGTATAGTGCTGTTGTTGTTGTGCCACACTTCCATGGCACTATAAGGCAGGGCCGGGCAAAAGCAATACTTCCCGGAAAACCTTTGATCATTATATATGTGAGA
>CM064485.1:2802457-2902457 GCA_032716605.1 Paralithodes platypus | reverse complement strand
GTGTGTAAAAACTTGAATTATATTGCTGTAAACTACAAAAATGCATTCTATGATTTACTTGCTTCACCATAGCTTGCCATCACCTTGACTGGTGGGAAGGAAGGTAGTGGGGTGGCCTAAGGCAGGTAAACGTTAAAGGATTGTATATGGAGAAAGTCATATAGGAGGATGAAATAGGAGATGTACCGGTATGGATGGAAATATATATATACAACCGGAAATAAGATACGAGAGTGGTAAAACATTGAAATAAGTGTGTGAATGTGTGTGTTTGTTTGTTTGTATTTGTTTGTGTGTGTGTGTTTTTGTTTGTGTGTGTGTGCGCGTGTAATATAAATATATATATATATACGGTATATATATATATACACTGATAAATTAATATAATGAAGTAAAAGAGTAAGCGAGGATAACGGTAAGAAAAGTGAAAGCGAATCTGGAACAAGACAAAGGATAGGAAAGTAAAACGAGAGAGAGAGAGAGAGAGAGAGAGAGAGAGAGAAAGAGAGAGAGAGAGAGAGAGAGAGTGTGTGTGAGTGAGAGTATGTGTGTGATAGTGAGTGAGTGTTACAGCCCGTGAAGGCGACTGCAGGGGGGTGGGAGGGGGTGAGAGCAGACAGTTTGGCCTAGTAGTACTGTACCACACACAAACACTCAACATTTAACACCACTCACGATCATGGCAACATTTTCACTTTATTCTGGCTATCTTTAGACGATTAGGGAGGACCTTTAGGAATCAAGCCGGTACAAACTAATTCAGTTGATACAGGCTATCACAGGTACTGCCTAAGCTGAATATATATATATATATATATATATATATATATATATATATATATATATATATATATATATATATATATATATATATATATATATATATATATATATATAGATATATATATATATATATATATATATATATATATATATATATATATAATAATTATACTGTATAATAGAATATGTATACTGTATATTTACAAATGTTAGGAAATTATACACATGAAGACCCTTAATGTAAACTTGGGAGAGAGAGAGAGAGAGAGAGAGAGAGAGAGAGAGAGAGAGAGAGAGAGAGAGAGAGAGTCCTATCATGTCATCATTAAGTTTGTCCTGTCATGAGTTGAACACATGCCATGACAGATGCCAAGGACCTGTGACGGCCACCGTCATCTTGGCAGCACACACACCCTCATTGTTGCACGATAGTAGGCCTATACCTTTATTTCATTCTTTATTAAGGGGGCCAACCTCGTTTGTTCTCTCGCTTTCCCTCTCTCATGACCTCTCTCACCTTTTATAACTCAAAAAGGACCAGAGTAATCGAGCTAATATTTCTACCATTTGGGAAGAGTCCGTCAAAGAATAGATATGGAAATTTACAGCCAATTTGCTCTAGCCCTTTTTGAGTTACAGAGGATATAGGTCATGATTTCTCGCCTACTTACAGCGAATAGACTATAGTAATTATTTCAGACACATATTCAACTAGAGGGGCACTCTGTGGAGCACATACCTCCGCCTACGCTGGCGGAGGAATGCACTCTACCGATCACCCCTAAATCGAACTACTTCCTCCTTGGCTCATATCCTATCTGCCCACCAAGTTTCGTGAAAATTGGTTCATAACTTTTTTAGATATCTTGTTTACAGACAAATGGACAAACAGACAGAAAGACAAACGGACGAATAAACATAACCCCCAACTTCCTTGTATTTTTTTGTTTGTGTTCATTGTTGTCTGTTGTGTTTTGTGTGTCCCTATTCTTGCTCTGTCTTGAGTCGCCCCTCCCCCCCCAAAAAAAAAAAACCACATAAATACAAAAATAGGAAAAGTGGGGATTGGGCCTGAGCATATATATAGATAGATAGATAGATAGATAGGTATTTCTTTTATCTCGCTCCAAAAATACAAAATATATACGAATGCAAATAACAATTCTATGGTATCTGTATGGATATCAATGAGCGATTACTCTTCCTTCATCCAAAACAGGTGATAGTAATAGTGATGATGATGATGATGATAGTAGTGATGGTATAGAAGTAGTCTAGTCGTTTAGTACAGGATGGTGGTTAGTGATAGTAATAGTAGTAGTGTTAGTAATAGTAGTGATGGTATAGAAGTAGTCGTTTAGTACAGGATGGTGGTTGGTCCAACCGGATTAGGGGGTAACCTGCACCCTACATCCCCCCAACCACTTCCCCCTCCCCTACACTCCCAGGAACTCTCCCCTACCCCTTAATTCCCCCCTCCCCACCACCAAATACCCTCCCTGCAACCTCCCCACCATCCCTACTTCCCCCTGCAACTCCCCTACCCCTTACTTCCCCCTGCAACTTCCCTACCCCTTACTTCCCCCTGCAACTTCCCTACCCCTTACTTCCCCCTGCAACTTCTAAGCCTGATTTAGGTCTAGGGAGGAAACTAAACAAATATATGAATACATGAATTAATAGACCAAACAAACGGCCAGTCTCCCCTTAACAAAGCCTGCCTGAGAGACGTTGTGATAATTAATAGACCAAACAAACGGTCAGTCTCCCCTTAACAAAGCCTGCCTGAGAGACGTTGTGATAATTAATAGACCAAACAAACGGTCAGTCTCCCCTTAACAAAGCCTGCCTGAGAGACGTTGTGATAATGCGTGTATAAAACTGCCTGGTAATGTTGATAAGGGTGTCTCCCCCTTGATAATGGTCGAGTAGCTCAACCCTTTCTGTACCGGTGTAACTTCCTTTTAACCCCTTCAGCACCATGACACCTTTTCATCAAGGGACTGGAGTTCTCGAAAAGAGGCCCCAGTCTTGAAACTATTCTATACTTACAGTGTGCTGGCTTAATAATCCAATAGGGTTGATAGCCTATGAAGTCCTATTTTAACTAAAAAAAAAAAAAAAATTACCTTTGATTCTGGATAAAATTAGATGATTGGAGGCAGTTTAAGAAGGACCTATGTTACTAGAGGTTGTATTGAGATCGCATTTACCCACTTGAGTCGTACAGGTAGATCACGAACTAAAGATAATCGTCTAATGGTAACCAGAATAGAATGAAAATAACGTAATGGTGGTGATGGGGTTAACTTTATTCTGACTACCATTAGGCAATTTGATTTAGTTAACAAAAACAAAAAAATCCAGCCATAAACAGGCTTCGTAGTATCCCACTTAACCCTTTCTACTACCACATACCCTTCTTAAGGGGAGGTTTTTAGTTTGGTCCCTAGATATCCTTCAAACTTAAGATTACACCCCCTTGAGCCCCTTTCAAGATAAATTTGTAAATTTTTCGGTAGAAAAATGTCCCGGCTGAAAGCCGGTTCCTCTTAAATTACAGGCTCGCTATCGCTCGCCAGGATAAAATCGACACCTAAATGGCACGAAAGGTTTTAAAATTGACAGAAATGGGTTGAAAGTTCTTAAAATAGTCAAAATAATGGGGCAAACGTCTTAAAATTAGAAAAACAATGGGGCTAAACATGAGGGAGAAAGGAGTCAAGAAAAAAATCCCTCAAGTGTGGACATCTCCCCTTAACCCCGTTTGTACCGGTGACGTCTTTTTAATCATATGCTAGCTGTATTTAGAAGAGTCTGTGCAGCTAAAGAAGGATCTTGGGTAGTAAACAAGGCTAAGTGAGGTAGTTCGGGACCTGTTAATGGCTGGAGGCCCTTTTTAAACTTTATAAAATCGTCTAATAGTAGCCAGAATATAGTTAATTAAAAGGACAGCACCGATACTCATTAAGTTTAAAGAAGGATCTACGGTACTAAAAGGGTTAAGGGAAGGTTTTTAGTTTTGTCCCTAGATATCCTTCAAGCTTAAGATTACACCTCCTTGAGCCCCTTTCAAGATAAATTTGTACATTTTGCGGTAGAAATAAATTCCTCTTAAATTACAGGCTCGCTATCGCTCGCCAGGATAAAATCGACACCTTAATGGCACGAAAGGTCTTAAAATTGACAGAAATGGGTTGAAAGTTCTTAAAATCGTCAAAATAATGGGGCAAACGTCTTAAAATTAGAAAAACAATGAGGCTAAACATGAGGGAGAAAGGGGTCCAGAAAAAAATCCCTCAAGTGGAGATCTCCCCTTAAGTGAAATAGTTCGAAGCCTATTAATTGCTAGAGGCCCTTTCTAAGCTGAATAAAGAACTTTAATAAATTTAAAAGGATGGCACCGGTACAGTCGCGCTAATAAGTGATGTCTCGGCACCAAGTATGTTTTGATCAATAATTGGTATCAGCAATATCTAAGCTTCATTTCTTGATATCGAGTGAAATATACAAACATGTTCCTACACTTACCCATCCTATTCAACATCTGACAGACATTAATAAATCCCAGAGCAAGCCAAACCTAACGACAGCTAGGACATGACTTATTAGCGCGACCGGTACATCCTGAGTTAAATGTTCCCTTATCACTGGGTTTGAGGACCAGACTGATAGCGAGAGGTTTGGAGTAGAATACAAGATGGTAGTATAAAGTCCGTGTCAAAAGTTACATACGGTACACTTCCACCACTACCGGTACTACTGAAGGGGAGCTTTGTATTTAGTTGATGTGTGTGATTTTGTTTTTTGTTTTTGTTTTGTTTTGGTTTTCTGATGTATTGCGATGTCCCTAGTCGGGCTCTGTCTCGAGTCCCCCCACCAAAAAAAAAAAAAAAAAAAAAAAAACGAAGAAGAAGAAGAAGGGGTATGTACACTCGGTTAAAGAAGTATCTGCACCCCTAAGCTGATCATCTGCTGTGTACAGCTTGATCGGTTTGGCACCTATGCCTGCAACTATATCCATATGTCAGAGACTATCGTCTATGACACATGGATATAGTTGCAGGCAGAGGTGCCAACCCTACCGAGCTATACACACCAGATGATCAGCATAGGGGTGTAGATACTTCTTTGACCGACTGTACCAGAGTATATACCGTACATACATACATCCATTTACATAAATGTTGATTCTTATTTTTAGTTTCCTTCCAAGACATCCATAAAGCTTAATAATAATACCCACAAGATCCCCCTTCGAGATAAAAAAAATCGTTTTTCGGTAGAAAATGCTCCGGACGAAGTGTCAGATTCCTCCTACACTATATTGCAGGCTCGCTATCACAAGTATAAGGATTCATATTCCAGGATAGTCGATGGTTCGAGCCCGGCTGAGAGTATAACACATTAAGTAGCTCACGTGTATTTATGATCTGTATATATATATATATATAGTATATATAATTATGTGGGTGAGAGAGAGAGAGAGAGAGAAAAGTATATGTTGACATTCGTTTGTATATGTGTAAGTATTATAAGTGACAGTAGCCAGGTCCACCAATGATAACCAATCAATACTAAAGACCACCATAGATAATAAGCTAAGCATTGCACACAAACAAAACCGACTCACAACATGAATACGATGTTTCCATGTTACTTAGTTGTTGTTGTTGATGTTGTTGTTGTTTGTATGTTGTTTTCTTTCACTGAATACACCTGCCTTTACCGATTTCATATTGTCCCATTACTTAAATTTTACTATGTTTTTAAATATATATTATAGATAATGCAATTCACAGAGCCGTGAACATTTGAATGGATAGATTATACCCACTTGACTGATTTGTTTTTTTATTGTAACAACGCAACAGTTTCCACTCTCTCTGGAGTCCGCTTCATAATTATGTTGACCTGAAGATGACTCCAGATAAAGTGGAAGTTGTTGTATCGTCACTCCGTAACCTATATTCGTCGTCACTCCGTAACCTATATTCGTCGTCACTCCGTAACCTATATTCGTCATGTGAGTATAGGATTTGTTCCTTTTATGAAATATTGACTCAGACCAATTTAGTTATT
This sequence comes from Paralithodes platypus, assembly GCA_032716605.1. Lineage (NCBI taxonomy): Eukaryota > Metazoa > Arthropoda > Malacostraca > Decapoda > Lithodidae > Paralithodes > Paralithodes platypus. The sequence goes on along the minus strand of CM064485.1, from coordinate 2,896,592 downwards.
CCTACTTTAGTTTGTATGATATTGAACTTTCTTCAATGTACACTGGGATGCCATAGTCTGTAGCCCACTCATTAAGGGGGGGGGGGGGGGAGGAGAGGGGGGGGTAGTTCGTTTCCTAGAATTCCATCAAGCTTAAAATTACATCCCCTAGACCCCCTTTCAAGATAAATTTGTAAATTTTTCGGTAGAAAAATTTCCCGGCCACAGGCCGGTTCCTCTTAAATTACAGGCTCGGTATCGCTCGCCAGGATAAAATCGACACCTAAATGGCACGAAAGATGAATGGACTATAGTGTTGATATAAGGTGTAGGTGTAATAGATGGTCAAGGTTACGTAATGGGGTGTAGGTGGAACGTGTATGGTGTATGGAATTATATATCACAACACAACGCAACACAACACACAACTCTCTCTCTCTCTCTCTCATGTACTGTATCTCACTCTTTTAACCAATTAGTACCGTATCTACCTGGAACGGGCTACAAGGTCTTTGAGATACTAACAATTCCATGTAACTGTCACTCTCTCCCTTCTCTCTCTCTGTCTCATATACTGTATCTCACTCTTTTAACCAATTAGTACCGTATCTACCTGGAACGGGCTACAAGGTCTTTAAGATACTAACAATTCCATGTAACTACATGTCACTCTCTCCCCACTCTGCATCGGACGGTAAATAAAGATTGTTAAGCACAGGTCAAGTCTCCGTGTATATATCGCATGTGTACAGTATATGTATGTATATGTTTGTCTATCCACTTACATTGTACAGTTGCCCACATAAGTTCTGTTCCCCTCCGTGATCTTATACATGGAAATATAATGCGCACGATTGAATTACGAGGGTAGTTTCTGATGCAGTGGTCAACTCATATCATTAGTATACTGATAATTAAAAGAAACCATCCTCGTAATACATTCATACTATTTTACTTTCACACATATAATCACGACGAGGAACAAAACTAATGTGGCCAACTGTACATAATTATTTAAATGATATAACTAGAATGAAGACTTTAAGCTAAATATAACGGTACAAGTTAGTTTAGGTTGGGTGCTTAATTGGCGACGACCTTCAGTACTAGTGAGAGAGAGAGAGAGAGAGAGAGAGAGAGAGAGAGAGAGAGAGAGAGAGAGAGAGAGAGAGAGAGAGAGAGAGAGAGAGAGAGAGAGAGAGAGAGAGAGAGAGAGAGAGAGGCTAGAACTTGATTGTCTTAAAAGCATAATTTGCATAAAATTGTAATTTGGTCATATTATTCAACTACGGCATTAGAACATATTATATACCGTATCCAATTCAACCATATATATTTTTCTACCATACATAAATTCATGGTGAGTATGCAAATTTATGTGGCCAACTGTACATTACCCAACACTCCTTTGTAAATAAAAATAAAAAGATAAATAAAGAAATATAAATGAATCCAGCCTCACATATTAGATAATTTGACTCAATTATGAGGGGGAGGCAGAGAGTCTAGACAATAATTAAATCAAGGGTATATAAAGGGTATGCAAAAGGCGTATAAACTTATTGGGTATATTACGCCCAGGTGAAGATCTAGAGACCAAGGATCACTAAGGGCCTCCAGCACTCCCCTGGCCCCAGACATCCCGGAGAGGTTCTGGTCTCAGCAGGCAGACACACAGCAGAGCACACCACAATGCCCGCCCACCTCACATTTAAGCATGACCCTTCATATATACCGGCTCCCTGGGCCAGGCGCCTGACGGACTATTATCTAGTCCAACTAGCGCCTGACTCCCTCTCCCAATGACCGAGTTATCACTCATCTATTCACAAGCATTCTCTATTTATTACCACTCCTCTTGCCTGATCTACAGTCATTTCTCTATCTTCCAACGCTTGTACTACACAATCTCTACATCTTCACAGAGGTCTTCCTATCCCTCTACCTCCCCTTGTATCTGACTCATATACTCTTTGTAAGCCTTTCATCTCCCATTCGCTCAACATGTCCATACCAGCACAGCACCCTTCTGTCCACTCTGGTCGACAAAGGTTCCTGCTGTCCCACTCTCCTACGTGCTTCTTCATTCCTCAATCTGTATCTAGGAGTCACTCCACATATACTCCTCAAGTAGCTCATCTCCATCACATCTAGCTTTCTTCTCTCTTTTGCTTTCAGAACCCATTTCACAGTCCCATGCATCACTGTTGGTACAACTATCCCTGGATACATTTCACTTTTAGCTTTCATTCCAAGATTTCTCACCTTCCATATACTTCCCATTGCTCCGAAAACTTTCCTTCCCTCTCATACTCTCTGGTTTACCTCCATTTCCATACCTGCATCCTTTCTTATCACTCCTTCTAGATATATAAAACACTCCACTTGTTCCATGGTACGGTAGCTAAAATCCCTCGCTGTTTGTCTATATTTTCTCCTGGCCCATGAAGCATACTGCATGGGCCAGGAGAAAATATAGACAAACAGCGAGGGATTTTAGCTACCGTACCATGGAACAAGTGGAGTGTTTTATATATCTAGAAGGAGTGATAAGAAAGGATGCAGGTATGGAAATGGAGGTAAACCAGAGAGTATGAGAGGGAAGGAAAGTTTTCGGAGCAATGGGAAGTATATGGAAGGTGAGAAATCTTGGAATGAAAGCTAAAAGTGAAATGTATCCAGGGATAGTTGTACCAACAGTGATGCATGGGACTGTGAAATGGGTTCTGAAAGCAAAAGAGAGAAGAAAGCTAGATGTGATGGAGATGAGCTGCTTGAGGAGTATATGTGGAGTGACTCCTAGCGGGCACTGACACTGTAGCACGTGTCTACTATGGCATTTCTAGCACACAGTTATGGTGGCACTCACACGTGTACATGTTGGCACTGTGGCACTAGGTCCGCCCTTCACTCTCACCTTCGTTACAGGTCCAAGTTGTCGCGTTCTTTCATACATAAGTCACTAGCTATTGTGGCCTAACACGTAAGATGAATATATTAATATCGCGATGGGAGCCTTCAATATAATCAATTTAATTATAATGTAAAACTTGGAAAATACACAAACCAAAACAGGGACGACACAATATAAACTTATAAACACAAAACACTTATCAAAATGCAATGACTTCATTACAAGTTATAGGAACATAAGACAAATGGTAATCTGCACTGACCTATAATGCATGCAGATTATATAAACCCAGCGATACATGTTCGAGTTATAGGCTACACACTACCTTAATTGTGCAGGTTCTAGCTAATCCAGAACCTTACTTATCAGGTAATATAGAACCCCCCTATGGCTCCACACACATGTTAGCTAATACATCTTACCACATCTCATAAACTAACCCAGAACTATAGTCCGTTCATACTAGGTTGGGCAGAAATCGTAACCTCTAACCTCTGTAGTTAAAAAAGGACTTGAGCAAATGAGCTGTCAATACTGTATATACACATATTCCCTAGCCAAGTCTTCATGTTTGGTAGAAATATTAGCTCGATTACTCTAGTCCTTTTTGAGTTATGAGAGGTTAGGGGTTACGGTTTCTGCCCAACCTAGAATGAACGGACTATAATGTGCAGGCCAACTCAGAACATGCTACCTATCACGAGCCAGAGTTGATAGTATACCTTAAATACTATAACGTGCAGGCCAACTCAGAACATGCTACCTATCACGAGTCAGAGTTGATAGTATACCTTAAATACTATAATGTGCAGGCCAACTCAGAACATCCTACCTATCACGAATCAGAGTTGATAGTATACCTTAAATACTATAACGTGCAGGCCAACTCAGAACATCCTACCTATCACGAATCAGAGTTGATAGTATACCTTAAATACTATAACGTGCAGGCCAACTCAGAACATCCTACCTATCACGAGTCAGAGTTGATAGTATACCTTAAATACTATAATGTGCAGGCCAACTCAGAACATCCTACCTATCACGAGTCAGAGTTGATAGTATACCTTAAATACTTATCTAATCTGACAACAAGCTAACTTAGAACTGCATTTAGTAGTACAGTATAGCAAACGCATAAGTACCTACAAATATGTCTTCTCAGATCATATATTTATCCCTGAAGTTCTTATATCTATATTCTGTTTCTTTTCAACTGACGGTCAATTGCAAACTTCCCATCAACATTTATCGGTTATTATGAAGATTTTGTCGTGAAATATGATGCTAATTATATAAACTTGGTGTTGATATGTGGCAGAGACCTAGCAGATTTATATTTTGTCCATTAAGTATCGGGAAATTAGCTGCCCAGGGATGTAATGTATCGTCAGCTGAAAAGAACCCGAGTATAGTGACCCTTTAGATATAACTAAAAGGATCTCTACTGATATCTAACCCTAAAGTTGAAGCCAGAAATCTCTATCATCTCATAACTGCACCCATAGCTAACCCTGAACCCAACTGATAGTACGAGGCATAGGTAATATACTCCATAGATCTAACGCAGAACCTATAACTTAAGGGGGAGGGGGGATTTTTCTGGGCCCCCTTCTCCCTAATGTTTAGCCCCATTAGTTTTCAGATTTTAAGACCTTCGGCCCATTACTTTGGCGATTTTAAGACCTTACGCCCCATTTATTTGTCAATATTAAGACCATTCATGCAATTTAGGTGTCGATTTGTTTACCTGGCGAGCGATAGCGAACCTGTAACTTAAAAGGAGCCGGCCTTGGGTCGGAACATTTTTATATAGAAAAATATATAACTTTATCTTGAAGGGGGATCTTGGTGTGTGTGTGTGTGTGTGTGTGTGTGTGTGTGTGTGTGTGTTACTCAGTTACTTGTTCGTCAAGGGGAATCCACGCAATGCGAGCTAAGCTCATTATTATCGCGCCTCCTTAACTGGGAATGTATTGCGTGAAATGCATGTTAAGCGTTTTATGTACTGTTGGAATGGCTGACGGTACCGTCTCGCCCTAAGGCTTAGGTAGCCATCAGCTTAGGTGAACCATATGATACCCATCTCGCCTTGTACCATTGTGTGTGTGTTCTTTTTTTTAAGCTTGATGGGGGTCTAGGGAGGAAACTGAAAAATAACAATACAATATGAACAAATAAACCACTAAATACGGCCATCCCCCTTCAACATGCGGTTCTTGACGTTGGCAAAGGTGTTATTATGACTGAAAAGGTGACGTAACCGCAAACAGCTGATACTATACTCAAGGTCACGGCTGGTAATATACTGGCACCGTGTTATGTATGTGGGTTATAATATCATGTGTGTTCTCTTTACGTACATACATAAACATACACTACTTTAGCACACACACACATAGACACGAGTCCACAGCACTACTCTCATACACTGGCATTCATATTCTCTCTCTCTCTCTCTCTCATAGGTAACCCATAACCTTACCTATAACTTATCATAGGCCTACGTATCGTCCAGTTGCGGCTGCCCAATAAACCCTAGAACTTGACTTGTTGACAGACCCGCATGCACCAGCTAATGTGCTCAAGCCTCAAGGTCATAGGCAGACGTCCGAGGTTATTCACTCCCTGTTATGTTAAGTTGCGTTCTCATGATACACATACACACTCAAACGTACAGTGCTTTAACACACACACAGACACATACATACATACAGTATATACACACACACACATACACATATGAAGCCACAGCACATGCAACTTACACATATGTATTACTTTCACACACAGGAGCCCTCAGCAATGAACCACACACCGATACGCTCATTCACTGGCAGTCATACACACACACACACACACATACAGTACTCTCTCTTGCCATCTATCTATCTATATTGTTATCTATCAATTTATCTATCTATCTATATTGTTATCTATCAATTTATCTATCTATCTATCTATCTGTATGTCTATCTATCTATCTCCTTACCAGAACGTATAGGTAATCCAGAACCCCAGCTATAACTCCCAATACGGTTCTTCAAGTTATTGGCTAAACTATAATAGGCTACGTGAGAGGGTGACAGGCCGGTACCAGCTGATGATGTGTTCATTGCTCAAGGTCGTGGGCCGGGAGACTATGCTAGTTTCTAGTATCCCCGTTATGTTGGTGCTGTTTTTGGTTCGGGTGGCACATACTTACACTATTCTGGTAAACTCAGACACACGCACACATACATAAATATCTAGTGCACACACACACACACACACATAGAGAGAAAGAGAGAGAGAGAGAGAGATTTTTTTAGTACACAAAACGTATAAGTACAAACACGAAAAGTTCTCTCGCACGTACACAGCTGCACACTCACTCAATCATGCATAATCACAAACTCCCTCACTCTTGCTGAATAACACACTCACATATTGTAACACAATATTATAATGGCGCCTACATTCCCTCACACATAACCACACGGACTATTATCAACTAACTCTAACTTCTAATCTCTCTCTCTCTCTCTCTCTCTCTCTCTCAAATACACATACAGGTACGCAATCACAAATATATAGTCACACAATTTCTCATTAACACAGAAAGAGAGAGAAGCGTTAAACTTGAGAATGTGTGCGTAACTTTTCCATTGAAGATTTCCCTTATTATCTCTAAAATTTGACCTTCTTTAAGGGGACATGGTCCGGTTTTCTGGACCACTTTCTCTCTCATGTTTAGCCCCATTAGTTTTCAGATGTTAAGGTGTTTGCCCCATTAGTTAGTCGATTTTAAGACCGTTCGCCCCATTTCTACGTCAATATTTAGACCTTTCGTGCTATTTAGGTGTCAATTTTTTCCCTGGCGAACGATAGTGAGCCTCTAATGTTGGAAGAATTGGCCGAAGGCCGGGACGTTTTTCTACCGAAAAATTTACAAATTAATCTAGAAGGGGGATCTAATGGATGTTTTTTTTTTTAAATTTGATGGAGGTCTAGGGAGGAAACTAGAAAAATAATGAATACATTCAAAAATCGCCCAAAAAGTGAACCATTAAACTACTACTGTATTATTATGGTCACGGAGACCCGAGAACTTACTCACTTGGAAGGGAAGCCGATACATAAGTGTGGTCGGTGAGGGTAGCTAAGGTGTTAGGCGCTCGATTCAAAATGAGATTTAAGAAACTATTTTTTTTTTAATTATAAAACAAAAATATATATATTGCTGAAATTGAATATTTGGGTTAAATAATTATTTAATCAGTAGTCTCATAACATTTGTAATTCAATATGATTACAATCATACACCCTTAATTAATAGGAATGTCCATGTTTAGAATATTAACTCAAATTACCTATCCTACATCTTCCCTATAATCATAATTCACATTGTATAGATAATCAAAAAGAATCTGTAAATGGCTACAATTGAAGTTTATATTAATGTAATCCTCACATGCTCAATTTCCAAGGCAAGAAATAATACTCTGAATATACATGTAGTACATAATAAAAAGAAATAATAACAGCCATTCTAAATCAGCTTCTCTCTTTCAGTTGGAGGAATCTACCAAGTGATCAGAAGTAAATGCAGTGCGTCGGTGGAGGAGCTAGGAGACCAGTATGTGTTGTTGGGGCCGTACAAGGAGACCAGTGTTAGGACAGAGGTGGAGCTTGGAGACTTCCCGGCAGACTCTCCGCTCACAGCTACCATTAACAACCTCAGGGCGTTAGGATGGAAAGTAAGTTAGTCTCTTTCTATATACTGGCCAACGCGACAGTAGGAAAGTAAGTTGGTCTCTTCTATATACTGACCAACATGACTGTAGAATAGCCGGAATCAATTATAAGTTACTTCCAGATCAACCACTTGGGGGAGACCAGCTCTCGCCAAGGCCATGGAGAGATGGCTGAAAAAATGCAAGGTAACTCTCCACTACCAGCCAATATCAATTACCTCAGGGTGTTGGGATCCAGATTAAGTATTTTTGCTTGTCATATACAGTACTGTACTGGTCAACGTTTCAGTAAAATAGCCAAATCAATTAGAAGCTACTGTACTTCCAGATCACCCACATAATTGCATTGCACATTAGTTACAGAAGCTACATCCAAGTTCAGGTAAGGTACGATAGCTCTGACTCAACTGTTCTAGATCAACTAAAATACAGCGGCTCGCTTGGTGTAGTGACTAGCGTCTCGGACTTCCACCCAGAAGGCCCGGGTTCGCGCCCACGCTCGGCGCATTAAAGATTTTTCACAAGCACTGAGTCGTTACCATCCCTCATGAGCAAAGGGATGGGGTAGTAGTACAGGACCCCAATGGAAATACGCCTAATCGGCCTTATTGAGCTATCCTTAGCTAGCTTAGCATGCGCTAGCTTTAAGAACTATTATTATTATTATTATTATTATTATTATTATTATGTAAGGTAAATTGTTCTAATTATAGGTACAGTTCTGAGCTAGCTATAAGAGCAAAGGAAATATAATACAGTATCTTTAATATCTCAGAATAGAGGTGACGATTGGTGACTTCCCTGCAGACTCTTCAATCTTCACTCACACCTACTGTTAACAACCTCAGGGCGTTAGGATGGAGAGTGTGATTTGCTTTTCATATACTGGGCAAAACGACAGTAGAAGAGGCGGAATCACCCGTAACATAACACTACTGTATATTACTTTATTACAGACATTAAAAAGCAACTGAGGTCTATCACGGTCATTCCAAAACCTTGCTTGATGATCAACAATCTACAGAGTTAGGGTGTAAAGCAAGGGTTTGATTTTTATATACAGTATTGGTCAACACAATATTAGAACAGGCGGAATCAAATGCAAATTATTTTCAGATCACCCATAGCATAACATAATATATGAATTTCCATTCTACCTATAATGTGTAATATATATTTACCTAAAACTACATGCAATTTTTCCTTATAGGTCTACCCTGGAAGATGGCTCGTCGACGGGAATCCACAAATCATCCTCTTTGACATCGGCTCGGTGTCAACGATGCTCGACAAATACAAACATGAATTTTTCGAAAACACCAAAATTGGTATCCCCTCCCACGACGTTGAGTGTAATGATGCTGTGCTCTTCGGCTTCATGGTCGCCAAATTTATTGAAGAGGTACACCTGTATGTTGTTAACATAACATTTTGAATATACTGTGCAGTTGTTACTAATCGGTCTTTAATTGTTGAATACGATGGTATAATTTTTATATTACAGGTACTGTGATTTTATTCTGTTTTGCCATGATGCATAGAAATAAAAGGAGTTGAAATTATTTCACTTAATAAGCTTTGATTAACATATTTTTTTTTTCTATGTGAATAGGGAGACAAAAGGCATAACTGCCTGCAGCGAGTGCCTCCCCCAGATTTCAAAGAGTGACAGGGCCGAAATCAAGGGACGTTCGAGCTAAAATGCCTGGACACACGGAGTTTTAAGCAATTTAAGTCATAGGAAGAGGGAAAGACTGATTCTGGGAGAGAGTTCCAGAGCTCAGCAGTTGAATAGAAGAAAGTTTGAGAATAACATTTCACTCTTGGGTTGGAGAGTTGCACAGAGTAGGGGTGGGATTGTGTTGCAAGGCGGGTACTACGTACCCTACGTAGAGGAGGTGGTATACACTGGGAAAGCTCCGAGGAACGCTGATTATTGTAGTAGCGATAGAAGAGCGAGAGAGATACAACATTGCGGCGAAAAGAGAGAGATTGCAGAGAGTTGGTGAGTGGACGGGAGTTAATGATACGAAAGGCTTTCCTTTCTACTTTATCTAGGAGTGCGGTGTGAGAGGATCCTCCCCACACATGTGAACAATACTCAATACAAGGACGCACTGTGCCCCTGTACAGAGCAAGAAGCTGCGCAGGGGTAAAGAACCCCTTGAGGCAGTTGAGCACACCCAGCTTCTGGGAGGCTGCCTTAGCGAGACTGGTAATATGGTCTTTCCAAGTGAGAGCAGAAGAAAAAGACACCAAGAACATTGAGGGAAGATGAAGGGTTGATTTTTGTATTGTTGAAGAATAAGGGATAGTCCTCTGGAGGTTCCTGATGGGTAGTAAGATGGATAAATTTAGTTTTGGAAGCATTAAATGCAACAAGGTTTTCTCTACCCCAATTGGAAATAGTAGCTAGATCAGAAGATAAGCATTTTATGGCTTCATTAGGTTTACTTTTGAGGGATTGCTGGCTGGGGCGTTCTGGAAAACTAATTGAGTGGTGTAAAGTAGAGTCGTCTGCATATGAATGGATGGATATATACTTCATAAGCTGATTAAAATAATTTACTATATATATTGCTAGCATTTACATTTTTAAAAGTATCATTGTACTGTAGAGTAGTTAAAATAGTACAGTGTACTACTGTATAGTGTTGTTGTTGTTGTTGTTCCCCAAGCTGCCTGGTCGAACAGCCCCAAGGCACCGAGCAAGGCCAAGGCCATAACCGAGCGCCCCCACAGAACCCTACCCGCCGACCACAATAAAGCCTGGGTGACCGAAGCCGCTCCATGGCGGGGAGCCGAGGAGGGCGCGGAAACGCCCGGGAAACCAAAGCCCCACCCAGAGCCCTGTGCCCCTCAGCAATTATGAAGAGAAAGTTGAGGGGCAAGGGAAAAATGTGACGCTTTGGCTCCCAATCTGCCAACTTCTAGGTTGGCAGTAGGAGGTCAATCCACGGAAAAGACGCCGTCACTTGAGATCTAGAAGATATATAAGTAAAAGGAACAGTCAGAGTAAGCTATGGGTATGGCAGAGATCACTCAGCTCTCACTCTGATAGACCAGCCCATCACCAATGTATAGTGTATTTACTAATTAAGGATAATTTACAATAAATAATATAAAGTTAAATACTTACTTCTATTCCAATTCATAAACAACCCCTTAATGTCTAAATTGAATGAAAAAGTCTGAGCTATAGCAGTAACATTTCCCATATTTTCAGTTCCGAGAAGAGGTGCTAAACTTCAGCGACAACCGGCCTCGAATCTGCGCACATTTCCACGAGTGGCTGGCAGGTGTGGGACTGATGATGATGAGGATGAGGAAGGTTGATGTCGCCACAGTCTTCACCACTCACGCCACATTGTTAGGACGCTTCCTCTGTGCGGGTGCCGTAGACTTCTATAATAACTTGGATAAGGTGTGTATTTGTGTGGTATAAGTGCACATTAGTGAGGATGCTGTTAATTATTATATTAAATCTTTTACTTCAAAAGTTCTCTCTTTCTGAATAAATTGGACTAGCAATAAGAGTAGATGCCCTCGTTGTCGCTTCTCTAGAATATCCATCGACAATATTACCCATCACGAGTTATCCATATTTATTATACCTTACCTACTCTTATAGCTAACTTAAATATTTGCCCCCATCCTCAGTTCAACATTGATGAGGAAGCTGGTCATCGAGGGATCTATCATCGATACTGTATGGAACGTTGTGCGGCTCACCTCGCTCACACCTTCACCACCGTGTCCGAGATCACAGGTATCGAGGCCGAACATCTCCTCAAGCGCAAGCCGGACATCATCACCCCTAACGGTCTTAATGTCAAAAAATTTGCAGCCCTCCACGAGTTTCAGAACCTTCACGCGCTGTCGAAAGAAAAGATCAACGACTTTATACGTGGTCACTTTTATGGGTTCGTATCGTGTTAGAAAGCCGTCCAACCTGTGTGTCTTATTAATGATAACTTGTCATTATATCACCAAAAGGCCTCTGTAAAAGTAATATCTGCCTGCCAAAAATATCAGTCTTTAAAATTATGCTGTTGAAATATAGATCCACAACATTTAATGTGGTTGCTTTTATGAATTACTATAAACACTAGCATGTTACTGACAAGAATAATATTTATACACAGTACAGTACTGTAATGTTATTAAACATATCCTTATGTTAATTCATGCACTATAAAAAAAAAATACTTAATGATTTATACACGTTCAGTTTTGTGTGTGTATGTGTGGGGGGGGGGAGGGGAGTTGGAGTTAATTCTGACATTTCAATCATTTTGAGGGCTGTTATAAGGATCTTTTATGTTGCTGTAAATGTTATTATCCATGATGTTCTTGGATTAAGACACACAGCATAATGATATTGAAGTCAAATTAATGTATTTTATGCAGACTGGATCCATTAATTGAATATATTCCCTTGACAGCTTCATGGATTTTGATCTTGACAAGACGATTTACTTCTTCATTGCTGGTCGGTATGAGTTTGGCAACAAGGGAGCAGATCTTTACATCGAGGCTCTGGCCCGACTAAACCATTACATGAAGGTTAGTGTTGTTTTACTTTGGATATTATTATCTATTGGCTTCATAAGATGTTAATAGACATGGAAATTTCTTCCTGAGCTTTTTCTTACCTTGAGTGAGTGGCATCTCATTGGGGAGAGACTTATCCATGTATCTTTAGTGTGGGTTTGGCCACTGTTGAGGCAGGTTATTCCTGACAGTCTTTTGTATTTTTTACCCTCACAAAGACTCCTTTATGCTTTGTAAAAAAAAATGTAATCCCATAAAACTGAAAAATGTATATTCAACTCTTCACCACAGGAAGATGAAGAAAGATACAGAAAAGTTGAGATTTGGTCCCAAATCTGCCTAGTTAGACAGTTGAAGAGCTTAGAACCCGTGTTCAGGGAGCTCTCAATCGGCATTGGTTTTGTTTACTGAATGACTGAGCCAAGTGTAGTTCTACTGCACATTCTTTCATACTTGGTATAATCCTGGCTATTGATCCCATATTCTCCTATTAGAGTTGGGCTTGGTATTATTACAATGTGCTCTCATCATGTTTGTAGTGAAGATAATCGCATTGTTAAGATATTTGGTTTCCCCAGGCCAGTGGTACAGACAAGACTGTGATAGCCTTCATAATCTTCCCGGCCAAGACCAATAACTTCAACATTGAGTCTCTACGTGGCCAGGCTATCACCAAGTCTCTCCGAGACACCATACACGACATCCAGGCCAAGATCGGCAAGCGCATGTATGACATCTGCCTCAGGTGAGTATTGATGTTATTGCAGTACAGTTCATTGGGTGGTCGTTCGTCAGGGGTGGGGGATCTACAGAGGGCTTTGAAATCATCCCAACTCTTTAACCCTTCCACGCACAGGACGCGAATTGCTCCCTTTCTGGGCTACTTAAAAGCCTTTGTGACCATCAGGGGTGTTTAGAAACCTTTAGTTTAGTTATTTCGACCTATGCAGTTGTCTTTGAGTGAGCTGTGGGCAGAAAACTAAATTTGGAGAGGTAATTATGAGATTGAGATAATTATATTTCTGAATGCTAAACGACAACCCCTGCGTCAACATGTGCGTGAAAGGGTTAAGAACTATGTATGTACAGTATGTATATACTCGGGCACATACCCCATAGCTGGGGGTAGCCGACTCGAGACAGAGCCCGAACAAGGACAACACACAAAAAAAAAATATATATATATATATATACGGTATATATAAATAAATAAATAAATCGCACACATCTAGGTCGCCCAGGAGAAAACCCAGAGACCTAGGCCCATTTTGGGTTTCCAGCAAAAGACTCCCAGGTCCCAGACCTCCCGGAGAGGTTCCGGTCTTAGCAGGCAGACACTCAGCGACTTCTCATAAAATAAAATATAAAATTTGCTTTATCAAAAATACCTCCTAAACATTACTAAAGATATGAAGCCTAATAACAATTATAGTCACCTTAGTGAAATACAGGCCAAAATCAGTAAGCATATATACGACATATCATATGAGTATTTGCAGTTCAGTTTGTTGGGGGCTCTTGAGGGTTGTGGGAAAACTATTAGAAAAAGATTAGGAGAGTTACATTGGTTAAGCCTTGCCTTCTCTTTTATGTACGGTAATTCAAAATATTGCCTATCATGATTTACTGAAGTTCCATACTTACTTTCGGTATTAACCTTATTTGACTAACTTAGGTACTTTTGTCTAACTAATCAACCTAGAATTAATGATAATTCTTTCTCAGTGGTCGTCTCCCCGAGCCTACCGAGCTACTACCGAAAGAGGAGACTGTGCGACTGAAGCGGTGTATCTACGCGGCACAGCGCAACACCCTCCCACCCATTACCACCCATAATGTCGTGGACGATAATTCCGACCCCGTACTGAACGCCCTGCGGAGGTGTCGACTCTTTAACGACCCCCACGATAGAGTTAAGGTTGGTGCTCGGTTTTGCAGTTTTTTTTACAGTAATAGCTTAATTGTTAATGAGACCTGGACTCATAGTTATAAGGACCTCTCCTATCTTTGAACTGTGGAATGGCATAATTTGTAAACAGGCTAAATGGTATCGACTGAGTGGCAATAAAGATGTATAAGAATGTTTTGGAATGAAACAGCAAAGTTTTAGCAATGAATGCAAGGTTGTTGAATGGATTAATAGAAGCACTTTCCCTTGATACAGCATGTCATATACGTAAAGGCAAGGGCAGATTGAGTAAGATCAGGAACTAGGTCCTGAGGAGTGATCTCAGGTTGAAGAAAATTAACAGGCTGTAGTTAAATGTCCAGCATGGAGTGCGGACATCAGTGACCAAGGCTAACTCCTGCAGGATACACATAGACTTCGACCATGACTATTTTTACGCTTCCCCCCCGCCAACTCAGTTAAGTGATATACGATTTTTAATCGTCCTGATACTATTATGGAACCTCTCTGAAATGACAAATATCAATTATGTAAACTCACCACGTGTTTGAAGGCATAGTCCTCCACGAGACTAAAAACCTGGTTCTTCAAATGAGAACTAAGGTTGCTTTCCTTATATTCGCTCATGGCCGAGTGGTTACGGTGCCCGACTCTCCCAAATATACCTGGAGTGAGTGGGTTCGAATCCTGGTGAGGATACCTCTTACCCAACCTGTCGTACTTAATCGTACATAATTGATATTTGTCATTTCAGAGAGGTTCCATAATAGTATCAGGACGATTAAAAATTGTATATCACTTAACTGAGTTGGCTGGGGGGAAGCGTAAAAATAGTCATGGTCGAAGTCTAATAAACTCGCCACATGTTCGAAGGATACACATACTTCGAGATACCTTTCAAAATTTAGGTGATGATCATTCCAGGCATTATCCTATTTAAAGTTCATATCATTGTTCCTGATCAATGTTGTTGTTGTTGTTGTTGTTGTTTCCCAAGCTGTCTGGCCGAACAGCCCCAAGGCCCCGAGCAAGGCCAACGCCATAACCAAGCGCCCCCACAGAACCCTCCCTGCCGACCACAATAAAGCTGGGGTGACCGAAGCCACTCCATGGCGGGGGACTGAGGAGGGTGCAGAAACGCCCAGGAAACCAAAGTCCCACCCAGGGCCATGTGCCCCTCAGCAATTATGAAGAGAATGTTGAGGGGCAAAGGAAAAATGTGACGCTTTGGCTTCCAGTCTTGGTAGATTGGGAGGTCAATCCACGGAAGAGACGCCGTCACTTGAGATCTACAAAATATATAAGTAAAAGGAACAGTCAGAGTAAGCTATGGGTATGGCAGAGATCGCTCAGTTCTCACTCTGATAGACCAGCCCATCACCACATGACTAGAACCCAATCCTCTCGGCATCAGCTAGGAAAGGCCCTAGAAAGCCGCCTCTGGCGGGGGGATAGCTCCCCCATTTCAACCCCTTTAGGGGTTGGGCACCTGCTCTCATACTTCAGGTAATATTCTATATGAAGTTCCTATCAACATTTATTCTCATATATTCAAAGTAATATTTCTTCTCGATTTTCTACTATTCTTCCTGATTAATGCTTACTCTCTTTTACTCCAGGTAGTATTCCATCCCGAGTTCCTGTCAGTGACCAACCCTCTCTTTGGTATGGACTATGAGGAGTTTGTACGAGGGTGCCACCTAGGTGTATTCCCATCCTACTATGAACCTTGGGGCTACACTCCCGCTGAGTGTACAGTCATGGGCATACCCTCCGTCACTACTAATCTCTCTGGTAAGTGGGTATATCATAGGCTTACACCCCCCAGGGGGTAAGGGGGCCTTCATCTTATGGTGGAAAATTAAAAGAATATGCCGCACACATACTACAGCGTGTCATGCAAGACGACTAAATGGGGAGGTGGCAGACCAACAGCTATTACTATACAATAAAGCGGGTGAGAGCTGTTCCTCTCCAGAGAGAGGTTTGGCATCCTCTACCCTACCTTAGCCATTTCTGTGTGTCTCTTTTCCTGTACAGTACTACTTTTCCTTCTAGCTGCTGGCAAGATTGCCCGATTAGGTGTCACTGCAAGGGGGGCTGTGGACGGTGGGGGCCTTGGCCCGGGGGTGCAAGCCTGTGGGCTGATGATCTCCTCCCCCGCTGCCCTCTCAGAGACAGATCTCATCTCACCCTGGCCCCTTCAGGGGCTCGAGCATCTGGCGCGGCTTCAGTCAACTGGACTCGGGTCTGCTCGTCTAGACAGTCTGGGGAACTACAACAACAACGACAACTATACAATAAAGCCTTGCTATTGGCGCTGTCATGATATGGTACTAAGGAGGCTGGTGGGATATGGATAGGTGCCACAGGGGACTCTTACTAGAGCCATACCTTTGTGCTGTTTGGCGCTTCACCTGTGGCGTGGCAGGTCTTTGTTGTTCTAAAATTCAAGTTGCCTAAAATACAGTAAGGTCTTGATATAGTATTGCCTTGTAGTAGTACTGTTGAGGTTTGTGGTCTGCAGATACTGCAGCTACAGGTGTTGCAGGGGACTTTGTTAAGTCTTACTGAGGCACGGTTAGCACTATGCAAACATCAGCCACAGTGATGATTTAATGGGGGCAGTGTTGTGACGGGACTTGATTGTATTACACTTCAACTGCAGAAAGGCAACCTCATCTGAGCTGTTACAATGTATGCAATGGAAAACAATGCTAAATTGTTGTTTTGTATGGACAGTACAGCGAGATCTCTCATCTCAAACAATCTCATCTCTAATATTTGCACCTCAAAACAATCTTCAACCTATTCCTGATCCTGCATCTCGTAGAAAAACACTCATCCCGATACCATAATCTTGAATAACGGATGTTGATGAATACTCAGGAAGATATACCTGGCACTAGGTTTCCCAGGCCTAACCACTATAAATGATGGAGAAAAAAAGTTGGGGACACCAAAAGATCAGCCTATTGGATTAACCTACCACCTACAGTACAATGTGTTGAATCCCACACATAAAAGAAACAAACTTCTTCAGTGATCTTTATTCTTCTATGATGGCTAACACTAACCAATTTTGATAAATCTCATCAAAGGCTAGAGATCCTGCAATAAGAGAGTGGCCATATTTTGATTTGGACTCCATATGCATGTAGCAATTACCTAACAATAAGGTGATATATTATTTTAATCATGTAGAATTTACGGTATATCCAAAGACCAAATATAATACCTTGTATCAGTACTGTATTGCCAAATGTTTATAATGGTTATGGACATATTTCAGTGTAGAGAGAGGGTATTGACAGCAGTGGCACCAAGATGGTGGAGGCTGGCCAATCTCTGTTACTATAGGGTCTCTAGATAAGGTCAAAGAGTTAAGCCATGAACTGCAAAACTGTGCAAAAAATATAGGTCAAGTTGAGGGAGGGGAGTGCAGTATAAAGGGTCGAAAGAGTGGAGGATGTGGTATGGAGAGATGTCACTATTTTTTATGTCACCCAATTTTGAGACATTTCCCAGCACTGGCACAGTATTTGGAGGGTTTTTCTTACACATGTTTAAATACTTTACCTGCCGGAAGGTTTATCGTAGTTCCTGTGTTAATCATATTGTCCTCCTCAGGTTTTGGGTGCTTCATGGCCGAGCACATAGCTGACCCCATGAGCTACGGGATCTACATCATCGACCGACGGTACATCGGTCTGGAGGAATCTGTCCGGCAGTTGGCCCAGAACCTGTACGAGTTTGTCCAGCTGAACCGCAGACAACGTATCATCCAGAGGAACCGAACCGAACGACTCTCTGATCTGTTGGACTGGAGGATATTGGGAACGGTAACTCTTGATATACAGGAATGAATGGAGATTGCTTGCGAATAGAGGAGTGAAAATGCGATCATTTGATAGAAGGGGTAGGGGTTCTGTGTATGGCCACCCTCGTAAGGGGAGTAAGGCGTCCGGCAATAGATAGATAGAGATAGATAGGTTAGGCGCCAGTTGGACTAGATAATAGTCGGTCAGGCGCCTGGCCCGGGGAGCCGGTATATATGAAGGGTGTGCCTGGAAGTGTGGTGGGCGGGCTTGTGGTGGCAGCTTTGCTGCATGTCTGCCTGTTGAGGCCGGAACTTCTCCAGGGGGTCAGGGGCCGGGGGAGTGCTGGAGTGACCTTGGTGATCCCTGGTCTCTAGGTCTTCTCCTGGGTGACCTAGATGTGTGTAAATTTGTGTTTAGTTTTTATGTGTTCATTATTTTTCTTTTGTGTTATGTTGTCCCTGTTCGGGCTCTGTCTCGAGTCGGCCACCCCCAGATTAAAAAAAAAAAAAAAAAAAAAAAGGGGGAATGGGTCTGAGTAAATACTGTATATATATAGATAGAACTCTTGATAATAAGAATGACGTGAGATCAGGTACTCCGTTCCGATCTCAAAATAAAGAACTTGACAATAGAGGCAACCCTTGACAGGGTCGCCTGGAAAGCCGCCATTTAGGACGTGAGACTGTAACCACATTATCTGATGATGATGATGCAGTTTTTACCACCATACACTTCCAGCTGAATAGCTGGGCTAGGGTGGGTGCCCTGATGAATCAGGGACTTCAGTGAATAGTAGCCACAGATTGCTAGACCGCACCGTTCACCAACGGCACTGACATCTGCCAATAGCTCACTGGCTGGCCCAAGGCTCGAACCGTCAACCTCATGGTCAGCAGGCGAGAGCTCTACCAACCGACCTACGGCCTGTGGCTGTGGACAAAACGGTCTTAAAACTTGTATGTATGTACCAACTGACTTGACCCTTGTTTTTCAGTATTGCCTTCAAGCATGACCAGTAGCCTGTATTTTTTTTTTCATTCATCCTTCTGAGAGTCTCTCTTAATTTAGTGGTGTGTATAAACCCTTTTATTTCTATTTTTATTTAATACTTTCTTTCTGTTTTATAATTATTTTACAACTATTTTTACTACTACAGTACAGTACTGTACAGTACTTTCATTCAAGCTTGCCAACTAACCCGGGTTATATATTTCAGTATTACCGCCAGTCCCGACAACACTCCCTCCACACGGTGTATCCAGAGCTGGCAGTGGAGGAGGAGGGTGGAGCAGGCCGCCTCAACTACCCCCGCCCCCTATCCGAGCCCCCTTCCCCTACCTCTTCCCGTGCCACTACCCCCGCACCCTCCGAGTTCGGCTCAGACGACGAGGATAGTATCGACAGTGAGGCTGAGGTGAGAGAGCTCAGGGGTTCGAGCCCCGGTCTGGGTACCGTCTTGGTCGAGCTGAATAAGCGCAAGACCTCAGTTGCGGGTATAAATTTTAGGAGACCTGAGACAAGCTTGCAGGATATTCCCAGCCCAGTTTCAAGTTCTGACAGATCCAATATGAGCGTGCATAGAAAGTTTTTGAGTTCAGGCTCAGATTCTGGTGTTGATAGTGATGTTGATGTATTCGCTCGCAATAAACCAATTTTGTCTGTTGATTCAGGTATTCATAGTTTGGCTGAGGTGGAAGCACAGAAGTTTGGCTCAGGTATAACTGCTGGTGTTGATACTGGTTGTGAAGCCAAGGGGCTTGTAGAGAAGACCACAATGCCTTCTGTAGAAAAGAATGTGGATGCAGCTATTGCTACCAGAGATATAGAAAGTGCACAACAGATTCCAAGTTCAAATTTGGACTCTAAAGTTAAGGAGGAAGGAAGTGCACCGCAGAATGTTGGACCAGTTTTGGATTCTGTAGTTAAGGAAGCTGGTAGTTTAAATTTTGATTCTGATATCAAGGACTTCGAAATGGCATGGCAGAATTTGAGCGCAAGTCTAGATTCTGAGATATACAAAGAGGTCGAAGATGCATGGGAGAACCTGACTTCAAATTTGGATTCCAATGTTGAGAAAGCTACTGATTTAGGTCAAAGTATTGCTGACAATGAGACAGGGGTGAGTTCTCAAAAGGGTTTGAGCTCTGGTGTGACTTCTACTAAGGATGAGATGAGTGCAAAAAAGGAAGTGGGTGCTAATTTGGATTCTAAAAAGGTTGAGGTGAGTGCTAAAAAGGATTTGAGTTCTGATTTGGATTCTGTTAAGGCTGAAGTGAGTGCAAAAAAAAACTTCAATTTTGATTTAGATGCTGGAAAGGATATGAGCACCGACTTGGACTCAATCTCAACAAAAGTGAGCACTGAGAAAGATATGAGCTCTGAGGTGGTTTCTGGTCTAACAAAAGAGACCAACCAGAAGGAATTGAGCTCTCATTTGGACTCTAAAACTACAGCTGAATTGAGCGCACAAACATCAAGTGTAGATCTGAATATTGATGTGGACCGTGAGATGAAAGTAGGCACAATGAACACTGTGAGTACAGGACCTGATTCTGAAAGCAGATTTGAGGCAAAAGCAGAGAAGAAATTGGACTCTGGTTTAACTTCAAATGCTGGTACTGATAGCAAAGTAAAGACACAGGAGAAAATTACATCCTCAGATTATCTTTCAATCGCAGATGATAGTAAGGAGACTGAGGGTAGTGACCTGGAAGAATATTTGGAGTTGAATAAGTCAAAAACGATTGCTGAGGAGGCTAGTATCACATGTGCGGCTTCTCGTACTGCTGCGGTTGACTCTCTGAGGAAGATAAGCTCAAATTTGGATACTAGTATTAGGAAATTTAGTAGCCAGGACAAGGACTGGAGCTCAGTACTGGAAGCTAAAAAGAAAGACAAGAGCACTCAAAAGAAATTGAGTTCTGATCTGGAGCCAAAAAAGAGGAAAGTGAGTGCCCCAAAAAAGGATTGGAGCTCAGTTTTAGAAGCTAAGGCTGCTCAAAAGAAACAGAAATCCAGTATGGAAGCTAGCAAGACCGAAGTGAGTGCTCAGAAAGGCACTAGTTTTGATTTGGGCTATAAAGCTAAGGCAGAATCCTCTGTTAAGAGACAGATAAGTTCTACTTTGTCATATGATAGCGAGGGCAAAACATTTGCCCAAGATAATACGAGCTCAGGTTTGGATACAAGTGCTAAGGATGATGCTCCTGGTAGTACTGTTAAACGTACATCACAGATCTCAGGTTCAAAATTTAATTCTGAGCTCAAGGAAACAGAAATTGAACTTCCAAATATTAAGCTCTGTTTGGATTCAAGGGTCAAGCAGTCTGATCGTGCATGGAAGAGTCCTAGCTCAATTTTGGATTCTGATGTCCCAGAAGAAGAAAGTGAATGGCAGAGATTGAGTTCAAGTTTGGATTCTGAAGTGGAAAGTGCATGGAAGAATCTGACTTTGAATTTAGATATAGAGAATGAGCAGAAGAATGCAGTGTCACCTTCCACTTTTCGCTGGTGTTTGAGATTGGTCTGTGAATTGTGTTTTTCTTCCTCTTGGATATACTTTGTCTCTCAGAATTTCAGTTCGTATTTGGTCCTTTTTTCTTCTTTCTGCATTTTGGCTTTGATATTGAGGCGTAAGTAATCGGACAGACCAGTAAAACTGTCTGATTTTGTCTCAAATTTTAATTCCTTATTATTTCAGAGTTGGTGTGATGGAAAGGGTGTAGAAGTCATATTAGATTTAGTCTATAATAGTCATAATTATAAATTGGTTCCTAGTCTTTCATATTTTAAAAATGTCTTATAAGACCAACTACGGTACTTGATAGGCTATTTAGTAGTTAATAGTTGAGTCATAGTAAGTCACTTTATTATGGCCTGGCCTTGATGTATAATTTGACCTAGGAAATTAAGCAATAAGGATACTGTAGTTTGTTGCTTTGACTTACAATACTTAGTTATCGTGTTTCACAAAGCTACAAGGTTAAAGTTAATTTGATAATTTAGTTAGAGCAACATCGAAAGTTAATCATTTAGCATAAGAGACCAGGCCTTTAAGAGTTTGGCTGTGAAACCCAATGATCTGGCAAATCTATTTAATAAGAATAGATTTGCACAAGATGTTCCATTGTACAAGTTTATTTTAGACTGTAAGAAAAACTTAAAAAGCTAAAAGATTGTGACTCATAAATAGGCCTACTTCAGTTAGTCGAAGTACTGTTGGAATTTCATTACAGTATAGTATTATGGGTTTTAGTTGAGCTTTATTCAGTACTATTTGATATTCATGCCATTTTAATGTGCATAGCTTTTCCTTGTAATATTCTTATACAGTTTTGACTAGATTAATAAATTGTACTTACAATTCTTGCATAGCATTTTGACGATAGCACAGCTTTGACAATGTATGGCATTTACTCTTCTTCTAAGCTTGCAGACTATATTTTTAGTACAGTACTCAAGTTTCTTCTTTAGTTATACCTATTATTTCTATATTTATTTCTCTAGCAATGTGTGTACTGTATTGAAGTATAATTTATTTCCTGTCATAATTTTCTTTGGCTAACCATTTACAGTACCATATGATATTGCATGTACAGTAAACTTCCGTTAATCCGAAGGGCAGCGGACCGGCCCTCGTTCGGATTAGTGGATTTTTCGGATTATCGGACTTTACCCCTATGAACCTGTGTATGACGAAAACATTGAGGCATTAGGCCACCCAAATGACACAATGGTGCACACACACATATCATATGTTCATGAAATCACTTCAAAAGTTTACCATTGTCATTGTAGCCGCCTATTACCTACTTCAAAACATTCAGATTAATGGTCAAAGGAATCTGCTGATATAAACGTAAACACCATATGTCCGCATCGTCGTCTTCTTCTTCTTCCGTCTGCTAGCGAGTTTGTCTTGCTCTTGAAGATCAGATCAGATGTGGTTCGGGAAGTAATGCCTTAACAATGGCACTTCCCTGAGAGGTTCTTGTAATTTTCCTTTTGTGATTTTCCTTTTGTGATGTGCTCTGTTATATTATATTGTATTGAAAGCACCCTTGTCTTGTTGTCTTGAAAGCACCCTTGGGACGCTCCGATCACTGAACTATAAATAGTAGCGTATCGGAACGTCCAAAGGTGCGTTTTCAAGCTCAAGACTGAATGCGCTTGCAGAAAATGCGGTGCAAGCCAGTAGCGCATCGGAGCGTCCCAAGGATGCGTTCAAGAGCAAAACAAACTCTCTAGCAGACGATGTGGAAGAAGAAGAAGAAGAAGAAGAAGAAGAAGAAGGTGTTTACGTTTATATCAGTAGCTTCCTTTGACCATTAATCTGAATGTTTTGAAGTAGGTAATAGGCTACAATGACAATGGTAAACTTTTAAAGTGAATTCATGAACATATGATATGTGTGTGCTCCATTATGTGTCATTTGAGTAGACTAATGCCTCAAAAAGGGGACTTTGGGACTTCTTGAAATTCGGACCATCGGGTGAATTCGGATTTGGCCTCGAATTGAAAAATTCGGACTATTGGGAGATTCGAATCATCGGTCGTCGGATTAACGGACTTTTACTGTAGTATAATAATAGTTTTGACAGACAAATGACCATGCTGTACTACGTCAGATATGGTTGTGTCACCATCTTGATATGTCTGACCTACGTGTTCTTGTAACTTTTTTCCTCATAGCACATTTACTGATCCTTCAAAATCAAAGCCTCTTACTGAAGTTACCAAAGAATGAACTGACGTGTAATACAAAAGACTAGTCCAATCAGCAACAATCAACTCTAGCAAGTAAATCAAGTTCGTATCTTCTAAACCTATAATTTACCAACTTAGTACTGGAGTGTATTATTAATATCTTACCAATTACAGGTATGTTATAAAAGCTAGTCATACATATATGTTGTACAGCAACACAAATTAACTTAGAGATAAACAAAAAAAGTCACTGAGGCTATTCAAAGTCCTCCAAAGTATTTTAATATTGCCCACTGGTACCTGAACTAACAGTTAACTTGGATCATTGTATTAAGTTAGAGTATTCTGCCTACTCAAACAGTATTAACACTTTTCCCAGTTTTAAATTTGTATTAAATAGAATACTATGTACTGTATTATACTATGTTAATAGGTGCTCAACAAATACTAATAAACACTTATAAAGTACCATGCCCCGGGCCATGGCATGGTAGCATGTCTGACTGCCGATAGAAGGGTCTGCAGTTCGATTGTACGCCGTACCATTGGTAGACGGCAAGAGTACGAGCAGCTTGGTTTAGCAATTTGTGGCAAATGTCCAGTCCAGTAAAGTCCCTGTAACAAGGGCACGTGTAAAATCTATATTAATTTACTTTCAGTATTTCATCCCACCTTATCTGAGTTTACAGAAGGCTGACTTGATAGACAGAGTTGATTGTTGTTGAAGATGCATCTTTAGACTGAAATTAAACATAACACAGGAATGCCTTTCTAATTTGGGGTTAGTTTGGCAAAAAGATCATCTGTGAAAACAGTATTACAGAGCTAATAACAATAATTTTCTGATTTCATATTATGTTAGCCACCCACAGCAATGGGATATGTGCCTGAGTATATACATACATGCATACATTACTCTTAAATACTTTCATCTTTCTTTCATTACTATTTTTCCTGTCCATACTATAACTTATATGCCATTTATTATTTAGTAAATATATTCTGTATAGTATTATAGATACTAGGGCTTGTGAGGTTTTTGTTTTAGAGTGTTAAGAATGTGTCACACAAGTACTTTTCTAAGAGAATTTTCCTCAGTCTCTAAATTAAAAAACAGAAAATACTGCAGCGGTATTTATCATTCAAAGAATTTGAGCTAATATAGAGAATTTTGTGTCCATCAGTTCATAAACCTGTTTCATTATGCATATTTGTTATGGTAATTTGATTGCTGAGATGTCTGCTGTTACCCTGTTGACATTTCATGCCTCGTTTGGGAATACATCTTGGGTCACTGACATACATACATATATACATACATATATACGTACATATAATACATATGGGTTCACTGAAATAAGTTAATATTTTGGCATACTGAAATGTTGTCAAAAATTAAGTTCAATATTATCTGATAATTTCTTGGCAGTGAATGTGACTATTATAAATTCCTCCATTAAATCTGCTTGTGCGACACTGGTTGTTAATCCTTCGCCCACAAAGTTGCATTCATGGTGTCCCGCCCCAGCTGTCCCCATTTAGCTTTCACTTCCTTTACGAGATGTTGGTGTTTGGCCGGCCTCTGTAGCCAGACGAACCAACTTGTCACGGGCGGCAGCTCTCTCGACACAAAGTAATCATAGTTTGGTGGTTGATGTGCGCTTACAACGTTTTCGGTTTTGATGTGCGTTTTTAAGATTATAGGTTTTATTGTGTGTTTATGAGATTATAGATTTGATGTGCGTTTACATGATTTTAAGTTTTGGTGTGCGTTCAGATTTTACGTTTTGGTGTGCGTTTTGAAGATATTTTTTATTAGGTCTTAGTCTACATTGCTAAGACCTTCAGCTTTGATTTGCGTTTATAAGATTTTAGGCTCCAGTGTGTGTTAATAAAACTTTCGGTTTTTATGTGAGTTTACAAGACTTCGGCTTTAGTGTGAGTTTACGTGAAATATTTTGGCTTTCTAACCACAAGTGCTCGTTTTAAAGTACAGTACTGTAATACCTCTAATTCATCCGTGATTGGGTAGGGAGCTTGATTCGAACACCAAAATTAAATTGATCTGGATATTGAATTGGCTCAAATATTGGACTGGGTATGAACTGGTAGATGAATCGGGTGTGCTGACTGCTAGAAGAACTGTAAATTTCACTACTGATTATTACGATTGGATGGTTGAATTTTTAGCTTGATGAAAAAAAAATCGGATGACCTGTTAGATTGGCTCTAAAGATAATCAAATTGGATCAGTTTGAATATTCGTTTGGGTGGCATATTGGATTGGATATTCGACTGACTGAAATTGTAGATACAGTAGTATATGATTACAGTACTAGCTTAACTTGAAAATTAGCTCACAGGAATATCAGGTGGATGCAGTAAAGAGGTATTGTTAGAATTTTGTGTACAGTTGTTTATATATAAAAACAATATTACTGAGCATTTTATTTTAACTTAGAAGTTGAACTTCGAAGCTTGGAACTGATAATCGGAATAACGCTTAAACCTCAGAAGTATATTGCCATTAACTGCCCAAATGTTTTCTTCAATAAATAATATGACGTTAAAAAAGTAAATACACTATTGATCTTAACCAGATTGAAGCTCATTAATTTCCTAATTTAAATTATAGTATTGTTCAACTCTTGGTTAATATTTTTTATATATATCTGTACATTAAGAAAAACAGCAACGCAACCAACCCCATGTTTAAAGTTCCCTGTTATTTAACCCAAAATAAGTACTGTAACTCTTTCAGCACAATGACATATTATCTACGTTATTCTGGTTACCATTAGACTATTTTTTTTAGCTTATACAGTCATGCTCTTGGTAACGCGGCATTGAGTGACGCGCGTTCAATCATACGCGGTCACTTTAAATGTGGAAGCTCTGGTCATACACGAACATGCTCCAATCTACCGCGGAATTGACTCGGCTCCGTGACCTCACGCTCGGGTCTGATCGGCTTCCCGCCTTCCTCCTCAATTTGTTTACATCTGTCGCTCGGCGTGTACCTCAATATTCTCGGTGATTATAAGGATCTCTCCCACTGTTACGTAAACTAAATGCCTCACCTCGTTACCTTATTGTATTTCTATGTTGTGTGAAGTGAACTTTATGGTATTTCTATGATGTGTGATGTGTACATTAATTGTGTCAAAAAAGGGAACTTTGGAACTTAGGCTGAGACAAAATAGGTAAAAAAGGGGATTCTGGGATTTTGGCTGGAACAAAATTAATTTTCCCCATAAGATATGTTGTATCGGTAACGCGGACTTCGACAACACGGCGATTGGTTGGGACGAAATGACCGCGTTAACGAGAGCATGACTGTACTGTACTACTAATAATAATAATAATAATAATAATAATTATTATTATTATTCAGTTAGCATTTTACAATGTTGGTAGCACATAATATGTTACAAATATGACATGTACCAGCTTTCCATAATTCAAACTAAGGATAGCCCAATAAGGCCGTTAGGCGTATTTCCATTGGGGTCCTTTTAGGACTCAAATGGGTAAATACTCTTTAACCCATGGACTGCAAATAAATGGAAAATGAGGGATGGAGGGGGTGTGGGTATAAATGGGGGGGGGGGGGGGAGTGGAGGATGTGGTACAGGGAGATACTATAATTTTCTATGTGTCATCCAATTTTAAGACATTTCCTGGCACTGGTACGGTATTTGAAGGGTTCTTTTTACACATGTTTAAATACCGTGCCTTCCATGAAACCTATCGCACTTCCTGGGTTAATAAAACATCTGAAGAACATAGGGAATTCTTAAACTGCATAAAATTGTCTAATGTAAACCAGAATAAAAGGTAAAAAAGGTATCATCGTGCTAAAAGTGTTAAGTTGAGGAGTGTGTAAGTTTTAATATGTGTCAACCATGCTATATCCTGTTCCAAATAGTTAGTCCAGAAATTGTGAACTCTAACCTCTTTAACTCAAAAAGGGCTAGAGAAAATAGGCTGCAAATTTCCACACATATTTCCTGACTGGCCCTTCCCAAATACAGTACAGTAGTTGAATTATTAGTTGATTACTCTAGTCGTTTGTGAGTTATAGAGGTTATTGTTCAAGAGTTTTGGACTGCTTACTCGGAATAAGGTACTGTATAACATCAATTTATGTTAGCTTGTCTTTTGTAATAGTCAAGTGTTTTGGATATTTGGACTAGTAATTTATTTGAAATATTAATATGAATACTGTAGGTCTCCCGTACAATTTTCTTCTCGTTTCTTCTCTGTGCTTTGACTTTTCAAACTTAGTCAATCTTTTTTTCTCATATACTGTACAGTATATATAATAATTTATCTTGTTCATTGTAAGATGGTTATAATTATTACATTGCATTTTGTACAGTGTTTGGTTTTTATATTCAAAAGCTGAAATTTATGTATGTAAAAATTAATAGTTGTGCTGCACATAAAGTACATAACAGTAATATGTAGCTTTAGACAGCTAGTTAGGCATAATCATAGTACTGAAATTACTAACATACCGGTAATCCTTCTTTAGTACAGTAGTAATTAAGTACTGTACTTATACTTAATACTCAACAGAACATTAGGAAAAATATATAGTTACAACAGAAAATGAACCCTCTC
Organism: Paralithodes platypus; assembly: GCA_032716605.1. Taxonomy (NCBI): domain Eukaryota; kingdom Metazoa; phylum Arthropoda; class Malacostraca; order Decapoda; family Lithodidae; genus Paralithodes; species Paralithodes platypus. Next base: position 2,868,347 of record CM064485.1, on the reverse strand, counting down.
AATATTCTAGGACACATTGCTTTTCTATTCTCTAGATATTATTAGACAATTTTATTCAAATTAGGAATGAAATACCTATATGGAGGTCAAAGGGTTGATTGAGTCGGCCTTTACCATTATATTTCCCACATATATTTCTTAAGCTACTGTATATCTATCTATCTATTGTCTGCCGTGATCCCCGAAGGGGTGGCCTCGAACGAAACGCCCCCATGCACCTCTGTCCCCAGTCAGTCGACGCCCCTCCTCCCAACCAGCACCGCCTTCATCCATATACTTCTTCACTCCATCCTTCCACCTCTCTTTCGGTTTACCTCTCCCTCTGTCCTTCCACCTCGCTCTCGTACACCCTCTTAGTCATTCTCTCGCTTCCCATACGTTCCATATGGCTGTATAAAATTGTTTAATGGAAGCCCGAATAGACTGGCAAAATGTGTCATAATCCTCAAGGGATTAGGAAAAATACATAGTTTCCTACAATCTAATCCCAGTTAACATACTATGGTGCTAAGAAACTATATTTTATATTGTAATGCTTTAGTGCATTTTGGTATGTCACCTTCGAGCAAACAGTGTATTTGTTCGGGGTTTTTTTTTGGGGTGGGGATGTTTGCTATTGTTTGCCAAACAGAAAATGAACAGAAAGTTCTGTGTAACTATCAAAATGCACTATTAGTCCTTTGTCTTAACATCAGCTTTTCTTTTCCATACAATAACTGTGTGCATGTTATGTTAGATAAATACAGTCCATAATTTCCTAGAGCTTGAACCTAAATATAGAATCATATTCTCATCATAATTTGTTATGTGTTTGAGATATGGAGTGTGCTTAATAATATTGTTCTCTATAATTAGCCTAAGATGATTAAATAAATACTGACACAGAATTAATTAATCTCTCGGCAAATAATAAATAACAAATTATATTTTGTTGAATAACTTTCATTGTATTATTAGTAATACAATTATCTAAATATATTCAGATTAATGAATATGAATTTGCATGAAAAATATCAACGTAACAAATACTGTACAATTACCAGTTAAATAAACAACATAAATTTAGGAAAATTATTGAATACTGCACAGTATATTGTTGTACATTTCATTACAGTTCAGTACACTGTCTATACAGTAGGATAATTTTATTACCAGATATAAATTACTTGTAGTATATTAATATTGAATTTTTATCTTTCTTTTTTTCAGTTGGAAGAGCTTGGTGTTGGTGGCAGTGCTAACTGCAGCACAGTCAGTAGCAGGTAAACCTCCGCTTAGGGTCGTCTTTTCCTCACACCTCATCTCGCCTCAATCTCGTTCCGTCGGTTCTAGGTTCCGTGCTGTAGGATGGTTCGCCTCATGCCAATTAAACTCTTCTTCACTCTGACAACTACCATGTTTTATATCTGCTACTTATTGATGATTTTAATCAGTTTATGAAGGACCTCTCCAAATAAATAGTTAAAATTATAAGCAGAGAAAGGAAGATCATCTATGAACCAATGTAAGAGGTACTTTGTAAGCTGAATAAAGTCATCTAGGGTGTGTTCAGTTGACGCTATCAAGGCAATAATGTTTCTTATTGATCAATTATGATTATGATCGAGCAGGGTGAACAATATGATAGCCAAACATTGAGTTTCGCCTTTGGTCAGTGGGTTTAGTCAGCCCTGAGCGTTAAATTCAAAATGTCGGCGATGTCCACGGAGGCTATGATAGCAATATCAGCTTGTTTAAGCCATCTAATATGGCGGATGCTATTATTAGAAAGAATTAAGTCATTAATACTCAGCAGCTTTAATGGCTTTAAATTCATAATGTAAGATCAGTTGAATGCTAAAACTCTAAATCCGGGGTTTGTTATTGTTTAAATGTATGCTTCGCTAGTCACCTCTATAGTGATTGTAGGATTGCCTCTGATTGCAAGACAGTAGTCACAATCATGATTCGTCAAATCAGAAGCTATCACTTCAGTAGAGGTATCATGTTTGTGTGTTTAAGTGTACTGAACACTCCCCCGATGTTAGCCAGAATAAAATATAAATAATTAAGAGGGTCTGTGCTGCAATCAGACGGTTCAATACAGAAAGTAGCAGTGAAATCTTCCTCATATTCACAGACAACAGCATTTGGGTTGAAGATAGGTAAACATTGCTTCATTAAAACCTATGGTAAGTACTGTAATATGTTTTAGTATCTTTAAAAACTTGTACAGTTTAGTATATAAAATTGTTAGAAAGTTACTATTTTACTAACCAGAATGTATGTATGTATGTATGTATGTATGTATGTATGTATGTATGTATGTATGTATGTATGTATACTGTATACTGTATACTCAGGCACATACCCCCTGGGGGTGGCCGACTCGAGAGAGAGCCCGAACCGGCAAACAAAATATATATAAAACAAAAATAAAATTACAAATTCACACACCTCTAGGTCACCCAGGAGAAGACTCAGAGACCCAGGCCCAATTGGGGTCTTCCAGCAAAAGATTTCTAGGTCCCAGACCTCCCGGAAAGGTTCCGATCTCAGCAGGCAGACACGCAGCGAAGCCCAATATAGTAAAATATTTTTGTTTCAGGGTTTATGCATCATAATCAAAGGATAAATGTATGTATTTTATGGAGACTGATTGACATATTAATAAGGAAGATGATGAGTTAGTGTGAATGGAAGATGTTGGCCATATTATTAAAACTTATCATAGTGAAGCCCTACACGCCCGTGAAAGAATAATTAGAAAAAAAACTTGCATTCTACAAGAAACTAAAGTAGGTGATATCAAGTTCTCTTTCACAAATCATCACTTATAGTCAGTTCAATTTCAGCTGATGGTAAGTTGAATCCCTTAGCAAATTATTTCCAGATACTTACTGGAATTTTGTTTAACTACTGTATAACTGTATATCTCTGCATCATATTAATGCCAAGTTTATATAATTAATAACATGATTCGTTACAAAGTATTCGTTATGGAGACATGATGTGGACATGGCAGTTTGCCATCAGCTGAAAAGATCAGACTACGGTAGTTCCTTGATCATTTTTCAATATGGTATAGACAATGCTCTTCCCACATGCTTTTTTTTTTATCTTTCTCTCCTTTTCTCTCTTTCTCTGGCTTGTATCCATTCGGCCCCATTCAGCCAACTGTTTTAAGACATTTATCCCCATCCAGGTGTCAATTTCTTCCTGGCAAACGATAGCGAGCCAGCATTGTATGGAGAAATCTGGCTTCGCCGGAGAAATTTTTCTATCGAAAAATTTACAAATTTAGCTTGCTGTCAAAACATAAATATACAGTATATATGCTTGCTTGCTACCGCTCGCCAGGAAAATATTGACACCTAGATGGGGTAAACATCTTAAAACAGTAGGCTGAATGGGGCCGAATGGATACAAGCCAAAGAGAGAGGGAGAGAAAGATAAAAAAAGTGAGGTGGGGCTCCCTTAACCTGACAAGCGCGATATAGACCTAGGTGCTAGGGTAGTTATTTGTGCATTTCTAGCCCTGGATTCTGACAGAATTCGTTATATTTACAATATAAAGCATTATTTGTTTTCGGTATGCTTTTATTTTACATATATGATGTATATATGAACCTTCAAGAGTGCTAAAATAAGTGGGAAAAGCATTTGGGTGGTGAAAAACGAAGATATTGGCCACCCGGTCATAATCTCAGGCGAGAGAGAGCCACAGGCAGCCCTCCCCTCTCGCTGTCTGGGAGTCAACTGAGACGAGCGGGGCGGTGTGTGCCGGTGTCTGGGTGTTGCATAACGATCTTTTATGCAACCCACTTGTGCTACATTATCGCGGGAGAGAAAAATAACCGATAAATGATGATAATAAGAGGATAAATAGGTGATAATTGAGGAGGGGGGGGAGGGGGGAATAAGGTGGGGAGGGGTGAGAAACACATGGATGAGTACTGGAGGGGAATTATCTCACCTAGAGACAAAATCCTTTGTTTTGATAGGCCCTTTTTTTTTTTGGAAGGCTTTTTTTATGGTCTTGCTTCCGTGAGGCCTATCGCGTTCCCTATAGGAAGCCTTCCGTGAGGCCTATCGCGCTTGCCGGGTTAAGAACACGGCCTCTTATCAAGTACTGGGCATGCTAACAGATTGTAGTCGTCATCGTTGCCTTGGACATATTACTTTGCCCTGGCTGTGGTAGAAGCACCTTTTAGGCTAATGCATTTATTTACGGCTTTGTTATTGTTTTTTCCACTCTGCCATTTTACTTCACTCTCTTCTAATAATTATCAACTACAGTAGTATTTTTTGTTAATTTTAACATCATTCTTAACACCAATAACCCCCAAATGAAATAAATGAAAGCATGTGATTCTCCAAGGATTCGAAACTAGGATATCTCTTACAGAACTTACATGTTCTAACTATTACACCAACAAGACACAACAATATTAAAGTTGTCACTTATACTAAAAATCATCCTACAAATAGGGTGACTGTGGCATGGTCAGTAGCACGTCTGACTGCTGTTCGAAGGGTCGGCAGTTTGATCCCACCCTGTGCCATTGGTAGAAGTCAAGAGTATGGACACTCTGGTCTAGCGATTCATGGCAAATGTCCAGTAAAGTCCCTGTAACAAAGGCACACCCTAGCCCTGCCAATCAAGGGAGTGCACGGCGTTAACCCTTACAGTCCCAGGCCCAAGTATATTCGTCAGTAGATAAGTAACTCCCCAGTCCCAGGCCCGAGTATATTCGTCAGTAATGTACAGTACTTTCCTTGTAACTGCCTGTACGACCCTGTAGTTGGTAACACGACTGTTTAAGCACTGCTACCGGTCTGGCAACACTTCTCAGCTTATATAAGACTCACTGAAGCATGACTGGGCCAGTCTTGCTCCATCTCTTGAGGTGAAAAGGTGGTCTCTCCTGCCATTTTTGCCACAGTGCTTGGGGCTGCAGGGGCTTTTATTACTGTATCCTACGGTATGGTATGGGTTAAGGGGGGATGGGTTTTTTTTTTTTTTTTTTTGCATGTACTGTATTCATTATTTTTCTAGTTTCCTCCCTAGACCTCCATCAAATTAAAAAAAACATCCATTAGATCCCCCTTCTAGATTAATTTGTACAAAAATGTCCCGGACAAAGGCCGGTTCTTCCAACATTACAGGCTCACTATCGTTCGCCTGGGAAAAAATCGACACCTAAATAAATAGCATGAAAGGTCTAAATATTGATGAAGAAATGAGGCGAAAGGTTTTAAAATCGACTAACTAATGGGGCAAACATCTTAACATCTGTAAACTAAAGGGGCTAAACATGAGGGAGAAATTGGGCCAGAAAAATGGCCCATGTCCCCTTAAACACTGCATCATCATCATCATCATCAAATTACTATAACTAACATCATGGTACTAATGGAACGGATGGAAACGGATGTTGACGATGAAAGATAAGACAGTGGTGGAACGAAAGTCATTGATTGATTATGTATGTGTGGATGAACGAATGAAGAAATCTGTGATGGATGCTAGGGTGTATAGGGGTATTGGAGGGGGTCTGTCTGATCATTATGTAGTGGTAGCTAAGGTTAGGATACAAAAGAAGTGGGTGAGGAGAGCGGGAGGGAGGCGAGAGGAGGGTGGAATGGTGAGGAGGGTGGAGAGGTTGCAGGAGGAGGAAGTCAGGGAGGAGTACAGGAGAGCAGTGGAAAGACGACTAGGTGGGTTCGACCTGGAAGTTATGGAGGAAGTAGAGGAGATGAGCAAGGTGTTTAAGGATGAGATCTGTGCAGCATGTGAGGAGGTGTGTGGAGTGAGGAGAAGAGGGAGGGGAGTGAAAGGTACAGCATGGTGGACAGAAGAGGTAAGAATAGCTGTGGAAGAAAAGAAGAAAGCATATAGAGTGTGGTTGGGTAGTAGAGGGAATGAAGATTCCGAGAGACAGAAACGAGCGAGGTACGTGGAGAGTAAGAGGGTGGTGAAGAGAGTAGTGAAGGAAAGTAAGAGAAGAGTAGATGAGGAATTTGGAAGGAATCTGAGTGTAAAATGGAGGGAGAGTAAGAAACTGTTCTGGAAAGAAGTCAAGAAAGTTAGGGAAGGTAGCAAGGGAAACAGTAAGGGTGTGAAAGATAAGAATGGGAGAATGCTAGCCGAGAAGCAAGAGAGAGTCGAAAGATGGAGGGAGTACTTCAGTGAGTTGCTAAATGAAAGGAATGAAGAGCCAGCAAACATAGCTGGATATGGTATGGGAGGGAGAAGAAGAGAAGTAGTGAAGGAGGAGGTGGGGATCAGGAGGTCAGAAGTGTGGGAAGCCATGAAAAGAGTGAAGTTGGGGAAAGCACCAGGAACAGATGGAGTGTGTGGGGAAATGTTGAGGTATGGTGGTGAGATAGTGATAGAATGGGTATGGAAAATGTGCAAACTAGCATGGGAGAAGGGGAGTGCACCCGATGACTGGAAGACTGGCATAATAGTCCCCCTATATAAGGGCAAAGGGGAAAGAGGAGTGTGTGGTAACCACCGAGGAATATGTCTTCTAAGCGTAGTAGGGAAGGTATACAGTAGGGTAGTGATTGAGAGAGTGAGAGTGAGAACGGAGAAATGGATAGGCGACGAGCAGGGAGGTTTTAGGAAGGGAAGAGGATGTGTAGATCAGATTTTTACCCTGAATTGTGTTGTGGAGAAGTATCTGGAGAAGAAACAAAAGGTGTATGTTGCCTTTATGGACTTGGAGAAGGCCTATGACAGAGTGGATAGAGAAGGTTTGTGGAAAGTACTTAGAATATACGGAGTAGAGGGCAAGTTGCTGAAAGCAGTGAAGAGCATGTATGAGGGTGCAAAGGCGGCAGTACGTGTGGAGAGTGAGCAGAGCGAGTTCTTTGACCTGAATGTTGGTTTGAAACAGGGGTGTGTGATGTCCCCGTGGTTGTTTACTGTATATATGGATGGAGTCATGAAAGAAATACTATCAAGAGCAGTGAATGTTGGTGTATCGCTGAAAAGGGAGGGAATTGAGTGGAAGCTACCTATACTGCTGTTTGCGGATGATACAGTTCTGATGAGTGATAATGAATGGGAGTTGCAGGGTCTGGTAAATGAGTTTGGAACAGTGTGCGAAAAACGGAATTTGAAGGTAAATACGGGGAAGAGCAAGGTTATGGTCTTCGAAAGGGGTGAAGTCACAGAGTGTGAGGTGAAGCTGAATGGTCAGGCTATGGAGATCGTCAACTCTTTTAAGTATCTGGGCAGTGTGTTGAGTAAAGATGGGACTATGGATGAAGAGGTGCGGGAGAGGGTACAACAGGGGAAGAGGGTTGTAGGAACGCTAAAAGCAGTAACAAGAAATAGGGTGGTCAGTATGGAAGTGAAGAAGTCCTTGCATGACAGTGTGGTAATCCCGACACTGACTTACGGAAGCGAAGCATGGACGTTGGTTGAGAGACTCAGACCAAGAGTGAGAGCAGTGGAAATGAATTACTTAAGGAGTGCGTGCGGAGTTACATGGAGGGATAGACAGACTAATGAGGAAGTAAGAAGGAGGTGTGGTGTGGAGGTAGATGTGCTGGAAAGTGTGAAAAGGAACAACTTGAGATGGTTCGGCCATATGGAACGTATGGAAAGCGAGAGAATGACTAAGAGGGTGTACGAGAGCGAGGTGGAGGGACAGAGGGGGAGAGGTAGACCGAATATGAGGTGGAAGGATGGAGTGAGGAACTACATGAACGAAGGCGGTGCTGGTTGGGGGGAGGGGCGTCGACTGACTGGGGACAGAGGTGCATGGGGGCGGTTCGTTCGTGGCCACCCCTTCGGGGATCACGGCGTCAGGCAATAGATAGATAGATAGATGGTACTAATATTAATAGAAACATAAAATAAATGGGAGTATCTTATAATCTGTAGCCTACTGGTGAATTTCAAGATTGATGGTAGCCTTAAGGGGGGATGGGCCGTTTTTCTGGACCACTTTCTCCCTCATGTTTAGCCCCATTAGTTTTCAGATTTTAAGATGTTTGCCCCATTAGTTCGTCTATTTTAAGACCTTTCGCTCCATTTCATCGTCAATATTTAGACCTTTCGTGCTATTTAGGTGTTGATTTTTTCCCTGGCGAACAATAGTGAGCCTGTGATGTTGGAAGAACCGGCCTTCGGCCGGGAAATTTTTCTACCGAAAAATGTACAAATTAATCTAGAAGGGGGATCTAATGGATGTTTTTTTAAATTTGATGGAGGTCTAGGGAGGAAACTAGAAAAATAATGAATACATGCGAAAATCGCCCAAAAAGTGAACCATCCCCCCTTAACGAAGTGATGCCATTAACTTGAATATTACCTAAGTTAGTCGCTATCTTTGTGTGGCTGACGTCTTAATTGGCTGGTACATTTTCCTTTACTTGCACAGATCAGTTGCTAGATTATTATAACTCTGTCTCTTCAGCTTTTTAGTATTTTGGTTTAATTTTGCAAATGATCTAATTTGGTAATTTGGTAGTCTATGGTTTGCACTGACATCTCCAGTAGCATGCTATCTTGAGCACTATCTTATTGCTATTCCCTGCATTCACCTTTAATTCTTCTTCTTATTCCATGCACACTATTGTGGTTTCAAATTAACTTGGCAGCTCAACATACCCTACCCGGTACTTCTCCTCAGTCTTACCTGGTTAATGCAAGTTTGTCATCTTTTGGACATATAATAATACTTGATTACACTTTTCCGACTACTACATGACCCACCGATAACCTCCATTATTTAATTTACATTTACACTTTGGGGGAAAGAATTGGGGAGTTTACCCTTTGCTGCCAAGTTCATTTGAAACAACTACAGTATGATTAGACTCAGTGGCCACCTTAAGCAGTACATTTTCCACTCTCTGCCTACAGAGTGGCTACTGCATGCAGGAATTTCATCGACAGTGGAAGCAAATGAATATGTACTTCTACTGCACTGCCCTTATAAGTCTACCCCAGCCAGGACTAGAACCCATGTCACTCAGGATGTGTGGCACGTGGGAATCGACCACTTGTGAGTTTCAGGCTATAAGGAAGTTGGAGCTGTAAACATCGATATTAAACAGAAATACAATAATAAAGTAGGTTTCTAATGGATAAAAAGTTTGTTGAATTGAGTTTTATGTATTTATATAAGCACTACAACCGCAATTTAGGTGATAATTATGTTAATTATCGATGTCTACAGCTCCAACTTCCTTATAGACCGAAAGTCGCAAGTGGCCAACTACTAACCACTTGACTACAATCTTCCAGGTACTGGTAATTAGATATAATATAAATTAACCCCTTCTGTACCGGCGATGTCTTCTACATTTTATTCTAGCTATATTTAGACACTTTTGTGCAGTTTAAGAAGGATCTGTGGTAGTAAAATGGGTTAAGTGAGATAGCTTGATGCATGTTAATTGCTTAAGGCGCTTTTTAAACTGAATAACATCGTCTAATAGTAGCCAGATTAAAGTTAAAAGGACGGCACCGGCACTGAATGGGTTAAGTGTAACTATTCAAAATTATGAGCTACAACATTAAAAAAGCTACCGTAATAGAGTTGATAATTGTCAGATAAGATAAGACACAGGCTTAAGGGGACAGTGGCTGTTTGATTGGTCTACTAATTAATTTATTCATAATTTTTTTAGTTTCCTCCCTAGACCTCCATCAAGCTTAGAAAAAACACCCCCTAGACCCCCCTTCAAGATAAATTTGTACATTTTTCGATAGAAAAATGCCCCGGCCAAAGGCCGATTCCACCTAAAATTACAGGCTCGCTATCGCTCGCCAGGAAAAAATCGACACCTAAATGGCACGAAGGGTCCTAATATTGACAAAGAAATTGGGTGAAAGGTCATAAAATCCCCAAACTAATGGAACCAACTTCTTAAAATCTCAAAACTAGTAGGGCTAAACATTAGGGAGAAGGGGGTCCAGAAAAACGGTCTGTCTCCCCTTAACTGCAGAATCACCCATGGATTGACTTGCATGTCCATCAACCCAAATGCATATATTATCTGTGAATATGACCTAGGGCCATTATTATAAATACTTATTTTGGGGGTATATGCCACAAATAGAAGGTCATATATTTATTGCATCATTTATTCAACTTTCAATTTCAAAAACTTCTACTCGAATATGTTATGATAATCAACACATTTCCGATAGTCGATAAAACTTCCCAAGAGAAGAAAATAAATTGTTTGAAATCCATTTTTTGCAATTAATAAAACAAAATTATGTTTGAGAATAAGGTCCATATTAATTTGTTTGAAATTACTGTAGTTTTGTAACAAATCTAACAAAAATAAATATGAAAAAATGGCCCAAATTAATTATTAGAACCATATGACCTCCAGCATTTCTTTTATTCTAAGCCACACACTTTATAATAGATTTTATCAATATTTTTGTTGTGCAATTATTTCCAAGTTTCTGTGGTTGTGCTTCATGGTAATGTACATATGATAGAGAGTGTAGATTTAAATGATTGAACTCAGCATAGCCTACTACTTGTAGGTTGAAATGTAAAACTGAAACTTTACACTATTTATTTAAGAGAAGACAGTATTTTAGATGCCAACTTATTATAGTATCAAGAAGCTCAATGTAATAACTACTGTACAGTAAACTCCCTTTTATCCAAAAATCATGAGTCTTTTGACATTTTTGGAAAAGCGATTTTTACGGATAAATGAGTCCCTCTATATAGAACTAAATATGTGTACAAAGGTCCAAATTTGAATTTTGGATAAAAGGGAGTTTACTGTACAGTATAATTTCCAGTTTGATGTGTATAGACAAAATTACATGACTTTTCACCATGCACAAGAGCTAATTTTGTATTATTTAAGAGTTGTACTTTAGTTTTATTATTTGCATAAGTCATGACAATCAACTCCATCAAGTGAATGCCTAAACTCCAAGATGGGTAAATCCTGTATTGATCTTGTTAACAGAAAATACTATAAAATTGCCATTCAACGCCTGTCTTATTTTTTGTTTTATTATTTTGTTTTGCAATTTTTTTCATGATAACCATAAGGTGACTATAGTCTTTAACCGCTTCAGCACCATGACTACTTTGTACCTTCGATTCTGGTTAAAATTAGACAATACCCCCACCTTCCCTTCCCTCCCCCACCTTCCCTTCCCAACCCACCTTCCTTTCCCACCCCCACCTTCCCTCCCCTTCCCTGTCTTCCCTTCCTATATGTAGTTTTAGAAGGAAATTAGACAATACCCCCACCTTCCCTTCCCACCCCCACCTTCCCTTCCCATCCCCACCTTCCCTTCTCACCCCCACCTTCCCTCCCCTCCCCCGCCTTCCCTTCCTATATGTAGTTTTAGAAGGACCTACATTATTCAGAGGATTAATTGAGATCGTATTTATCCCTTGGAGTCCTAGAGGTAGAATATATGATAAAGACCATGTTCTAATTGTAACCAGAATATGATGAATATTACGTCATGGTGGTGAAGGGGTTACTACTGTCCTAATAAGTAATAGAAACAGGGTATCAAACCAGAACAATTACTGTATATAACTGGAAATAATATGAAAAGGAAGACAGGAAAGCTTGAATTGATCCAAGTCTGGTCCAGTAAGCTGGTAATATTGTTTGGACCAAATGCAATAAAGAAATATAAGAATGATTTGAATGAAAGATATGTTTCTGTATTTTATGTTTCCAATTGCCTTACATGGAGTTGACTGACTTGCTGGAGTTGATTAAGATTGACTATTAAGATTTAACATAAGTATATTATTGCTACAGGTGTCATTTTTAACCCGTTCAGCACAATGTGGTAATTTTATCTTTGATTCTGGATAAACTTAGACAAATTTATGCAGTTTAAGAACTTATGTTATTCAGAGGGTTTATTGAGATCGTATTTACCCCTTTGAATCCTAAAGGTAGATTATAAGTGAAAGAAAATTGTCCAATGGTAACCAGAATCTGAGGAAATGTGTGTCATCATGCTGAAGGGGTTAAAAAGAGAGAGAGATTCAGTTAGTCGCCTTTCCAGTGCCATTACTGATCGTAGTTATTGTACAGTGAAAAATGTTATAGTCCGCCGACAACTTTGCTCATAAACTATAATTTCAAATTACAGTACTATAACTTTTCCTTGACAGATCTCACAGGTTTCTAATAGCCTGTGACTATATTCTGTTTCTTTTAAACTGACGATAAATTGAATCCTGTAGCAGCTGATTTCTCGATACTTAATGAACAAATATTTAACTACTATGTCTCTGTATCATGTTAAGACCAAGTTTATATAATTAGCACCATATTTCACTACAAAATCTTCAAAATAACTGAGAAATCTTGATGGGAACTTTGCAATTTCCCGTCAGTTGAAAAGAAACAGACTATAGTGCTGTTTTGTTTCCCGCCGTTGAAATGTCGAGTTAATGTCCCCTCTCTAGACTTCACACAAATTATCAAGATTTTTGGCGATCTTTAGATTTTAACGGTGATCGTAGGTAAGCCAGAGTTGTCAGTTTGGTGAGGGCAGAGTACTAAGAGGATAGTATAAACCCCTTGAGGATTATGACGCATTTTGACATCTTATTCTGGCTAATTCTAGATGATTATACTAAGTAATGGAGGGATCTGCGTGAGTCAAAAGGTAAATCGAGATTGATTATACCTCTTTCATTGCTAGAAGTCTTTCCTAAGCTGTATAAAATCTTCTAATAATAGCCAGAAAAAGCTGCTAAATGGCATCATGATCCTCAAGGGGTTAACTTTTCTTTTAATATTATCTTTCTTTGGTGAGGACGGAGTACCGTAAAATGAACTGACTTTGAACAAGCCGGTACACTTCGGACGTATCTGGATAAAATGTAATGAGCCCTATAGTCTGGTTATATATAGCAATTGTTATTAGTTCTTTTGCATTTATCTTGTGTCGTCCCAGTTTTGGTTTGTTTATTTTGCAAGTTTTACATTATAATTATTTCCAGCTGACAGTAAATTGAATCCCTTAGCAGCTAATTTATTGATACTTATTGGAAAATACTAATCTATTATGTCTATGCTTCATGTTACTGCTAAGTACTGTATTCCTAATTAACCCCTTGAAGCGCTGATGCATTTTAGCAGTGTATTTTGGCTATCATTAGACGATTTTATGCAGCTTAGGAAGGATCTGTGGGTATTAAGAGGGTAAATACTATCTCAACCAACCCTTTGACTTCCGTATACCATTACTAATCTGAATAAAATCGTCTAATAGTAACCAGCAAACAAAACAGAAACGCGTATTGGAGCTTGAAAGGGTTAACAACATACTGTACAGTATGTCGCAACAAAATCTTCGTAATAGCCGAGTAATCAAGACAAAGACGAGGCAATTTACCGTCAGCTGGGAAAAAACAGACTATAGTTATTTGTTTTTCCATATCCGACCTGTCATTATCCGAACATCGCCAATAACCGAACAGGCCATGGGATATATAAATAATTAAAGTAAAGTTGTTGTTCATGACTTTCTTATGTTTTTCCCAAATTTTCCATAATATTGAGCTATTTAACCTTAACTGTGGCTCATTACACACTATCCAGAAATGTCCGAAGTATATGTTCATGTCGAAAATTACTCCATTTTACTGTTACCAAGAGAATAGTATTATATTTCTTGTACTGAATGATTTTTGTGTTCTTTCTTCAATTATTTATTCTAATGCTTTTCTTGTCATTCTTGATTCTCTCACACTCTCTCTCTCTTTCTCTTCTCCTCTTGTCATTATGCCTCCCTTTATACAGTATATATAAATGGAAGTAGCATTTACAAGCATGAATAAGTATATCATAAACCTACTCCAAATCCAAAATACCAGCTAAAACAGTACAGTATTTCACATTCTTCCGGCACAATACTATGTTATAGTTCATTAAACAGTAGAGAAATAATCCACTGAACAGTATCTATTGAATAATCTTGACAAAACTTTGGTAAAGTAAATTATATTGCAGCATATCTTAACCCATTGAGTACAGGATACAGTAATAAAAGTCCCCAGCAGTCCCAAGCACTGTGGCCAAAATGGCCGGAGAGACCACCTTTTCACCTCCAGAGATGAGGCAAGACTGGCCCTGCCACCCTTCAGCGGGTGTTATATATGCTGGAGAAGTGTTGCCATATCGGTAGCAGTGCTCAAACGGTGGTGGTGTCTGGTACAGCCTTGTACAGGCAGTTACAAGGAAAGTACATTACTGACGGCTATATCCGTCGCTGTGACTGGGGAGTTACTTATCTACTGACGGCTATATCCGTCGCTGGGATTGGAGGGGTAAAAGTAGCCAGACCTATGAGAGTTCCGTATGGAGTTCACTGGTCTGGTTAATCTGCTCTACATAACTAAGTAACTAACTATCTTAAAAACAATGCTTACAAAAAAAAAATTGAGAAGGTATAGTCGTGGTCAGGAATAATTGAACACTTCTTGATAAATTTCGAAACGGTGAACGTTAATTTGTGAATCCTATTAATTTTTTCATATCAAAATAGTTCACCAGTGTATCATTATTACACATGCATAAATTGTCCAGAAAATCGGGACCACGACTGTACGGTCTTTATAAGGCAGCTGGAAAATTAAAGCTCTTGCAACTTAAGCGATGTTTACGTTATAGTATTTACACGTTACTTGACTTCAGTATTAAGATGCTATGAAGAACGATTCCCTAGCCATCATCCTTCATTAACTAGTCCTGTAGAATGTTGCCAGCACCACACCACAATGATGTTTATAATCTAGGGCCAGAACCACTACCTCTCCTTCTCTCTTTATTTCACTGACAGTATGCAAGATGCTGAGGCCAAATTCAGAGAATGGAGAGAGGGCATGGCGAGCAAGGGTTTAAGAGTCAATATTAACAAAACCAAGGTTATGCAATGTAGATTGAGACGAGGCAATGTGGAAAAGAGCGGTGCATACCCATGTGCAGTGTGTTTTCGAAAGGGTGTGGGCATTAACACGATTCAATAGCATCTGTCGACGCTGGGTGCACCATGGGAATAAGCGCTGTAGTAGAATAAAGGGACCCCTGCCGAAGGATAAGTCAGAAATGGAGAAATTTTAGTGCGTAGTGTGCAAAGGCGAGCTTGTGTTAAGTGATGATCCTGTGGCTGTGAATTTTGGAAATGAGTCATTGGAGCTGGTGAACAAGTTTTGTTACCTAGGAGATACCATCTCTGCCGGTGGTGGGGCCGAGGCTGCCACTGTTGCTAGAATTAGATGTGGCTGGGGGAAGTTCAGAGAACTGCTGCCAATTCTGACCATGAAAAGAATGCCTCTCCCCCTGAAGGGAAAGGTGTATGCCTCATGTGTTAGAAGTGCAATAACGTATGCCTCAGAAACATGGGCCGTTTAAGTAGAGGATGTCAACAGAATGGAACGTAATAAGATGAGAATGGTGAAATGGATGTGTGGGGCCAAGCTACAGGATAGAATAACAAATGTTGAGCTGAGGAGACGTTTAGGTATAAAGAGTATTAGCGAGGTGATGTGTACAAGTAGACTGGGATGGTATGGACATGTGGAGAGAATGGATGAACAAAATTGTGTGAAAAAATGCAGGTCTGTGATTGTGGAGGGAGCTGCACTAAGGGGTGGACCGAGGAAGACCTGGGATCGGACTATACGTGCCGATCTCAAATCCAAGAATTTGACAAGTGAAGCAGCCCGTAACAGGGTTGCCCGGAACGCCGCCATTAGGACAAGAGACTGAAACTGCACGTATGTGTGGAACACTCAGTCTTAAAATGTTATGTATGTAGGGTACTCTTCACTCTGTTATTCCTCATTCTTATACTTTTTACTCATACTCTCCTCAATTACACTTCACTTTCAATAATTTCTTCCACTCCTCATTCTCTCACTTCTCTCTCTTAACACTTTCTCCCACTCTCTCTCTCCTCACTTTCACTCTCTTGCTCATATCTTTGAGCCATTGGTATATAGAACTGTCTTTTTTCTTTGTATTTCGCTGACCATGATCCTACGTAGGTCTTCCCTTTTGTTGATATGTAATTTTGATCTTGCTATCAATAAATTGACAATTTTTCCTGCTGTTTGACTCCCAATTTAGTTGTAATTGATACCAAGATAAGTGAGCAAAGATAACATGTCGTTTGCATTAGCCTATTGTACCAACTTTTGAAAGAGGTCAAGAAAATTAGGGAGGGTAGGAATGGAAATAGTAAGGGTGTGAAAGATACAACAAATTGTTAAACGTAAGGTGTGAAATGCCAGCAAACATAGTTGGATGGGGTATGGGAGGGAGAAGAAGAGAAGTAGTGGAGGAGGAGGTGGGGTTCAGGAGGTCAGAAGTGTGTGAAGTCATGAAAGGAGTGAAGATAGGGAAAGCATCAGGAATAGACGGAGTATGTGGGGAAATATTGAGGTATGGTGGTGAGATAGTGAACGAATGGGTATGGAAAATGTGTAAACTAGCATGGGAGAAGGGAAATGCGCCTGATGACTGGAAGACAGGCATAATAGTCCCCCTGTATAAGGGTAAAGGGGAAACAGGAGTGTGTGGTAACCACCGGGGGATATGTCTGCTAAGCGTAGTAGGGAAAGTGTACAGTAGGGTAGTGATCGAGAGAGTGAGAGCGAGAACGGATAAATGGGTAGGTGAAGAGCAAGGTAGGTTTAGGAAGGGAATAGGTTGTATAGATCAGAATTTTGCCCTGAAATGTGTTGTGGAGAATTATCTGGAGAAGCAACAAAAGTTGTATGCTGCCTTTATGGACTTGGAGAAGGCCTATGACAGAGTTGATAGGGAAGGTATGTGGAAAGTACTGAGAATATACAGAGTAGATGGCAAGTTGCTGAAAGCAGTGAAGAGCATGTATGAGGGTGCAAAGACATCAGTACATGTGGAGAATGAACATCGTGAGTTTTTTTTATCTAAATGTTGGGTTTAAACAAGGGTGTGTGATATCCCCATGGTTGTTCACTACTGTATAAATATGGATGGAGTCATGAAAGAAATATAAGAAAGAGCAGTGGAAGTTGGTCTACCGTTGATAAGGGAAGGAAACTAGTGGAAGTTGCCTGTACTGCTGTTTGCCGATGATACAGTTCTGATGAGCAATAGTGAATGGGAGTTGCAGGGTCTGGTAAATATGTTTGGAACAGTGTGTGAAAAACGGAATCTGAAAGTAAATGCAGGGAAGAGCAAGGTTATGGTCTTCGTAAGGGGTACAGCCACAGAGTGTGAGGTGAGGTTGAACGGTCAGGCTATGGAGAATGTTGGCTCATTTAAATATTTGGGCAGTGTGTTGAGTAAAGATGGGAGTATGAATGAAGAAGTGCGGGAGAGGGTGCAACGGGAAGAGGGTTATAGGAACGCTGAAAGCAGAAAGCAGTAACAATAAATAGGGTGGTCAGCATGTAAGTAAGGAATTCCTTGCATGACCGTGTGGTAATCCCAACATTGACTTACGGGAGCGAAGCATGGACGTTGGTGGAGAGACTCAAACCAAGAGTGAGAGGGGTGGAAATGAGTTACTTGAGAAGTGCGTGCGGAGTTACATGGAGGGATAGACAGACGAAGGCTTCACCTAACCTAACCTGACCTGACCAACCATTCAGGAACTCTGGCTAAAGTAGTCTACAGTCGGATTTATATAACAACTGACGGTAAATTGTCATGTCCCCATCTGGATTACTTCGCTATTACGAAGATTTTGTAGCGAAATATGAAGTAAAGTATGAAAACTTGGCATTAATATGACGCAGAGATATAGTAGTTTCATATACTTACATCAACTATTGAACACGCAGTTGCTAGGGGACTCCATTTACCGTCAGCTGAAATAATACTGACTATAGTTTGGGGCCCGTATCCTCACCGAGTCATGAGACAGGACAGTAACTTGTCTTTTGTAATATACAGATGACATAAGATCAAGGGAAAAGGTTTTTAACTTTCAGTATATCAGGACACGTTCCTTGCTTATATTTTGGCCATCATTGGGCGATTTTATTCAGCTTAGGAAGGAATTTCAGAAGTCAAAGAATTAATCGATTGATTCCTGGACTCTTCCTAAATTGCATACACTCGTTTAATAATAACCAAATTATAATGAAGAAACGCGTTCTTGTATTCTGAAGGGGTCAATCACACGTTTCAGATAACAAAATAGAAATAAAAACTTTTTCCTAAAAAGCTTGAAAATGCATGGTTCCCATTAAATAATAATATAAGAAGACAGAAATAAAAATATTCTTCAAAACGTTCACCATCAATTCCTCTGCGTTGAACTTTCTCTTCATTCCTCGCTCTTCATTCTTCATAACTTTCTCCTTCTTCTTCCAGACCTCCTTCCTCCTCTCAATCTCCTCCAGAGTCATTTTCCATTCCTTCAGCCTCTGCGCCTCCTTATCTACTGTAGCCGGGTCAGCATGTCCTCACGTGAACCCCAAAATTATCAACATGAGGGTATCTGCCTCATACATTCAGAATACCCTTTTTCTTTTTGTGGAAAATTTTCTCGACATAATAATGATCCTTATGATGGCTTCAATCTTGGCAATGTGACCCTTGATGGCTTCAATCTTGGCACTGTGACCGGCATAATCTTCCTCAAAAATGTCAATCACAATAAAAATCCTTAGAATCCATATCATCCCAGAAACATATCACGTTCCCGTGGCATACACAAATACATCCCCCGCACCCTCCTTGGACCTCTTCCGTGGCTGTAGCCTCCAGGGATCATCGTTGGAACACTTCACCCCGCGCCTCTTAACCCACATTTCATCATCCTCGCGCAAAGTATTATGCGCGGGGAGATCATCAACATCCCATTCCACCTCAGCAATCAAACACGCATCCTGGGTCTCCTACACGTCCATCACGGTAGTATATGAATGGGCCATCACCGTAACTCTTATTTAGTGAATTAATGTATGTATTTTATGTATTTTAATGCTTAAATGTATTTTTTCAAGATTTGTAAACTTAAATTCTACTAGTAAGTACTTTAAATACACGTAGGAAGTAAGATTTCTTACCGTAACTTAAGAGCAATAAATTGTAGATGTTACTTGGATGACTTCTGAGAACCAGTGAAGTCTGGCTGTTTTATCTAGTTGCAAGTCTTATTTTTTTTTATCTATTTTTAGTGGTTGGTTTTAAGAAAAAGATACACAATAATATACAATTTAATATAACAGACAATTATATAATGAAATAGTAGTTTATAAGATAAATACAAATAATTAACACCAGGAGTTAATACAAGTTTAGTAAGTTACTGCATAAATATTAATTTTCTATAATCATCGTGTTTAAAGATTTGTTTTAATTATTGGGTAACTTTAGCATATTTGAAATTCAAATCTCGTCCTTCGATCTGGAATATTAAAGATCTTTTCTGAGCTTAATATAATGTGCTTATCTACCGTAAAATAAAATACAATTATCTTGAAGACGTTATTGGAAATAGATTAAGGGGGGATAGTTCACTTTTTGGTTGACTTTTTCATTTATTAATTAGTTTTCTAGTTTCCTCCCTGACCTCCATCAAACCTAAAAAAAAACAAAAAAAACCCCACATTAGATACCCCTTATAGATTAAATAGTAGCCTACATTTTACGATAGAACATTTTCCCGTCCTTTTTCCAAAATTACAGGCTCACTATCGTTCGCCGAAGTCTTATTATTGATTATTATTGACAAGGAAATGGGGCGGAAGGTCTTAAAATGGACAAACTAATGGGGCAAACATCGCAACGATGAGACGAATCCAAATATGTCATGATCTTGAACAGTCAAAATCCGACCAAAATTAATAACTTGCCTGGATTTTTGAAGAAAAAAAAAACAAACAAAAAATCTATTCTGGGCGAATGGCTGGTCGAAAATGAAATCTTTAACCCTCTGAATATTTTGACGCATTTTGACAGTTTATTACGGCTACTATTGAACGCTTTCATGTAGTTTAGGAAGGATCCAGGACCCAGATCACATGTTGGCCAGGAACAACTTCAGTCACTAGGTATGCTCAATGTCGCTGACAGGGCCAAACAAATCAGGCTCACTAATGCCTTCAAAATTTTCTATGACAGAGCTCCAGAGTACCTAAAGAATGATTTTGTTAAAGCAAATGAGAGGAGTGGACATAATACAAGAAACAGGATGTTTAATTTTAAGGTCCCGAGAATCCAAGGACAGGGTAAGCAAACATTCTTCTTCACCGCCATCAAAGACTGGAACGACCTACCTCAGTCAGTCCGTGAAAAGAGAACACTGTATTCCTTCAGACGTAGCCTGAAGGAACACCTGAACCGGACAGCTGCGAGAAGGGAGCACCAAGCTTATGTCTACTACTAAATGCGACATAAGAGATAGACAAACCAAACTGAAATGATTACTGATTACGGATTACTGATATTTACTATAGGATGTAAGGTATCTTAAAATAACCCCCTAGAAATACTTTCTCTAAAGTATCTATTTCTTTATCCTCCCCATTTTCCCCAGCTAACCTAATCCCACAAGGACCCCAATGGAAATACGCCTAACGGCCTTATTGGGCTATCCTTAGTTGGAATTATGCAAGGCTGGTACATGTCATATTTGTAACATACTATGTGGTACCAACTCTGTAAATTGCTAACTGAATAAATATTATTATTATTATTATCTGTGGGAATTATGAGGGTCAAGACTATCTCAATTAACCCTCTGGCTCATATATACCTTTCCTTATCTCAATAAAATCGTCTAATAATAGCCAGAAAACGGGAATGAAATGCGTAATCGGATCTTGAAAGGGTTATTTAAGGTGTTAATTATGTGAACACTTTTATTGAGTTAACATTTGTCTAGACTAAACACATGTATACAACTCAGTAGAGGACAGCTTAGATATTTCGATGATTTAATAAGCAAAATGTTTAAGGGGAGATGGGTCATTTTTTCTAGATCCCCTTCTCCCTCATGTTTAGCCCCATTAGTTTTAAGATTCTTAAATGTTTGCCCCATTAGTTTGTCCATTTTAAGACCTTCCGCCCCATTTCCTTGTCAATAATAATCAATAATAAGACTTTTCGGCGAACGATAGCGAGCCTGTAATTTTGGAAAAAGGCCGGGAAAATTTTCTATCGTAAAATGTAGGCTACTATTTAATCTAGAAGGGGGATCTAATGGATTTTTTTTTTTTTTTTAGGTTTGATGGAGGTCAGGGAGGAAACTAGAAAACTAATTAATAAATGAAAAAGTCAACCAAAAGTGAACTATCCCCCCTTAATCTATTTCCAATAACGTCTTCAAGATAATTATATTTTATTTTATGGTAGATAAGCACATTATATTAAGCTCAGAAAAGATCCTTAATATTCCAGATCGAAGGACGAGATTTGAATTTCAAATATGCTAAAGCTACCCATCAATAACAATGTTCTTTAAACACGATGATTATAGAAAATTAATATTTATGCAGTAACTTATTACAATTGTATTAACTCCTGGTGTTAATTATTTGTATTTATCTTATAAACTACTATTTCATTATATAATTATCTGCTATATCAAATTGTATATTATTGTGTATCTTTTTCTTAAAACCAACCACTAAAATATAGATAAAAAAAAAAAAAAAATTGCAACTAGATAAATGTTGAGTGAAAAAGTGCTCGTGTGATACCGGCTTAATAATAGCCAGGAAACGGAAAATAAATACGTATTGTATCTTGAAAGGAAATCCATACTAAGGAAAAGGCTATTATGCGATTAATGCTACTGCCATGCATTGTTTACGTTATTTAACTGACCCTTTCAAGATCCAATATGCATTTCTTTTTTGTCTTCTGGCTATTATTAGACGATTTTTTTCTTCAGATTAGGAAGGGTATATGGAATTCAGAGGGCTAAGTGTGATAGTCTTCATCCTTATGACTCCCACAGATCCTTCCTAAACTGTATAAAATCGTCTAATGATAGCCACAATAAACTGTCAATAGGCGTCACAATCTTCAAAGGGTTAATACAAGGAAAAAATGGCACGAATATATTACCCAAGTATTAATAATGGAGTATTTTTTTAAATTTTTATCATGCACAATCGCCAAAGACCAAACTATATAGTAATATGTATCAGAATTACGGAATGGCCCTTTTCGGTCTGTAAGAGATCTTTGTGGACCTCCCATGTTCGTTACATTAGTTTGGAGATTTGAAGACGTTTCACCCCATTAGTTTGGCGATAATAAGATGCTTCACCCCATTCAGGTGTCGGTTATTTTCCTGGGCGAGCTTGCAACTTAAAATAAATCGACTGTCTGCCTGGACACTTTTCGATCGAAGAGCGTACAATTTTGGCTTGAAGGGGGTCTGGGTGTTCTTTTAAATTTCAATATAACATATGATGCAGGTCTATATTTGATTTTGGTTAGTATTAGACTATTTTATTAAGCTTAGAAGGGATCTGTGGGAGTCAAGATATAGTTTAAGCTCGATGTAAACTCTGCTTGTAATAGGTAATTTTATAAGCTGCATAAAATCGTCTTGTGTAAGCCAGATTAAATATAAAAGGTGTCCTCTACGTATACTGAAAGGCTTAAACTATAGACTGTATATTGTGTTATAATATTTACTTCATTACAATATAGAACAGGGAATAACCCAAATAACAGTTTTATTTTTTCAATATTGTGAAGCTTGTTTATCTTTTATTCTGGCTATCATTTAACGAGTATATATAGTATAGAGGCGCCCTTTGAAACCAACAGGTATACACTTAAAATAATACACCTTTTAACTCCCACAAATTATGAAAAAACTGCCTAAAATCATCTAATGGTAACCATAATTTAGTGAAAATGGCGTGTTCGTATACCGAGAGGGTTACAGGCAATCAGAACACAGTCTGAGGTATGCAAAATGGCGCGTTTGAAAAAAAAAATAGTGTAGTCCCTTCCTCGTTCGTACACCTGGCACATCTAATTGGCCGGCCAAACTCTCGTACTGCAGTATTCTTCTATTGTAGTATAATTTTTTCTATTTTCCATAGAATATATTCATAAAGTATGCAGTCCTGCATTAATTTATCATACACACACACACACACACACATATTTCAAGATAGATACCATTGATACCAAAATCGCAAAATGCCAGGTAGGCCTATATTGACAAAATATCCCCAAATCCCAAGATCTTCAGACAATAAAAACCAAGAATTTTAGGGATAATTCAGGGATTGGTAGCACAGGATGGGAGGAAAGCAGCGACACTCTTCTAAAACATACGCATACCAGGGGAAGTCTACTGACGGAAAGGAAGCCATACAAAAAAAAAAAAAAAAAAAAACGCTTGTGCATCAGTACGGTTTCCTGTTAAACAAAAAGACAAACAAACGAACACCGAAAAATACGATTACTTCTGCGGCACTATTTTGAGAGCCTAAAGTTTGAGTAAACTAGCTAACAGTACTAAAACAATCTTAGTGTGATAGTAAAAACATGGAATACGAGATATATATATATATATATATATATATATATATATATATATAGAGAGAGAGAGAGAGAGATTGCGAGAGAGAGAGAGAGAGACCTTGAGGCATATCGATATTACCTGGCACTACAGTAAATTGGATATTTTACGAACACGAATATCCGGCCCGTCGATATTCCGAGTGATGTACCAGCATTGGGTACACTGGGTACACTGTACACGGAGTCCCCCCCCCCCCCCCTGGGGACTCCGAGGCTGGGATATTGTTCATCATCATAACAAATTTATTTTTGTGGAAGAAGGAAGTGTGGTGTGCATGTTTAGTGTAGTGAAGTAGATAGGAAAAGGAGGTGTTTGAGAGAGCGAGCTGGATTACTCTCAGTGTAAGTAAGGCACAAAGAAAATCAGTAAGAGAGGCCAAGCAAGTGAAACAGGAGTTCCAGCGACCCCTTATCAAATGCCTATAGCCTCTCCTGTGTCTAGCCCTGATCGATTGGTGCCTATAATCTCCCCCATTATGCCCCTGACAGTAATTAAATGGGCCAAATGCACATTGTCCCGTATTCCTTATCACACGGCCTGTGTTCTTTAAGGGGGGTCACCTGCTTTTTTTGTATCTTTCTCTCCTTTTCTCTCTTTCTCTGGCTTGTATCCATTCGGCCCCATTTAGCCAACTGTTTTAAGACGTGTATCCCCATCCAGGTGTCAATTTGTTCTTGGCGAGCGATAGCGAGCCATCATTGTATGGAGAAACCGGCTTCGCCGGAGCCATTTTTCTATCAAAAAATGTACAAATTTAGCTTGCTGTCAAAACAAAAAAATATATATGCTGGCTCGCCACCGCTCGCCAGGAAAATATTGACACCTGGATGGGGATCAATGTCTTAAAACAGTAGGCTGAATGGGGCCGAATGGATAAAAGCCAAACAGAGAGGGAGAGAAAGAGAAAAAAACGAGGTGGGCTCCCTTAAACTTATATACATTTGTAATAAACGAATTGTATTATATTTGTTGACATATTGTGATTCTGTTTAGTTATTTTGTGTGTTAACCCTTTGAATACCAGCGACGTGTGTTACATATTAGTCTAGCTATATTTTGGCGATATTATGCAACTTAGGAAGGATCTGTGGATTGGTTGAGATAGTTTGAAGTTCTTCCTAAGCTGACTAAAATCGTCTAATAGTTGCCAGAATATGATGAAAAGGACGTCCCTGGTACTGAACGGGTTAAGACTTAAATGTATGTTTAGCTTGCCGCGTTTAGCACTAATTTCAGTTTCGTTGTCTGGTTTCATAAGTTTATTGAAACAACATTGGCCTACTTTGTTATCCTGCTGTAGTCTGTTTCATTTCATATGGCAGTGAATTGCATCCCTTAGCAGCTAATTTCTCCGTACTTAATGGACAAAGATGAAACCACTATGTCTCTGCATCATATTAAGACCAAGTGTATATCATTAGCACCATATTTCACTACACAATCTTCAAAATAACTGAAAAATCTAGATGGGAACTTTGCAATTTACCGCCAGTTGAAAAGAAACAGGGTATACCAACACAGTATACCCTTAAGGGGGGTGACCTGTTTTGGTTCTGTCCTTTTCTATCTTTCTCTGGCTTGTATCCATTTGGCCCCATTCAGCCTACTGTTTTAAGACGTTTATCCCCATCCAGGTGTCAATTTTTTACTGGTGAGCGGTAGCGAGCCAGCATATTTTTTATATTTGTTTGACATTTGTAATTTGACATTACATAAATTTGTACATTTTTCGATAGGAAAATGTCTCCGGCGAAGCCGGATTTCTTCATATAATGCTGGCTCGCTATCGCTCGCCAGGAAGAAATCGACACCTAGATGGGGATAAACGTCTTAAAATAGTTGGCTGAATGGGGCCGAATGGATACAAGCCAGAGAAAGAGAGAAAAGGACAGAAATAACAAAAAGCAGGTCACCCCCTTTAAAAGGATATATTATTAACCCATTTCAAGATCTGTTTACGCATTTCTTCTCTGTTTTTTGGCTATTATTTGACGATTTTTTCAGATTAGGAAGGGTGTGTGGAAGTAAGACGGTTAGATATGACAGTCTTTACCCTTATAATTCCCACAGAGCCTTCCTAAACTGTATGAAATCGTCTAATGAGCCAGAATGAACAGTCAAAATGCGTCATAATCTTCAAAGGGTTTGGGACACTTTGATTGCCCTCTTCATACCCGTCCTTGTTGACAGTGGGGCATGCCGAAAGGGTTAAGGGAGCCCACCTCGCTTTTGTTCTCTTTCTCTCCCTCTCTCTTTGGCTTGTATCCATTCGGTCCCATTCAGCCTACTGTTTTAAGACGTTTACCCCCATTCAGGTGTCACTATTTTCCTGGCGAGCGGTAGCGAGCTAGCATATATATATTTTTGCTTTGACAGCAAGCTAAATTTGTACATTTTTCGATAGAAACATTTCTCCGGCAAAGCCGGATTTTTTCATACAATGCTGTCTCGCTATCGCTCGCCAGGAAGAAATCGACACTTGGATGGGGATAACCGTCTTAAAACAGTTGGCTGAATAGGGCCGAATGGATACAAGCCAGGGAAAGAGAGAAAAGGAGAGAAAGATAAAAAAAAAAAAAAAGCCGGTGACCCCCTTAATTACACACTGTAATGAATAACTGTTATCACGGTGTTAACCCCTTCTGTGCCGACGACCTGTTATTCATTCTATTCTACCTATGTGTACGCGATTTTGTGCCGCTTAAGAGGGATCTGCGGTAGTAACAAAGGTAAGGTGAGAGAGTTCGAAGCCTATTTTGTGCCGCTTAAGAGGGATCTGCGGTAGTAACAAAGGTAAGGTGATAGAGTTCGAAGCCTATTTTGTGCCGCTTAAGAGGGATCTGCGGTAGTAACAAAGGTAAGGTGATAGAGTTCGAAGCCTATTTTGTGCCGCTTAAGAGGGATCTGCGGTAGTAACAAAGGTAAGGTGAGAGAGTTCGAAGCCTAAGAGGGATCTGCGGTAGTAACAAAGGTAAGGTGAGAGAGTTCGAAGCCTATTTTGTGCCGCTTAAGAGGGATCTGCGGTAGTAACAAAGGTAAGGTGAGAGAGTTCGAAGCCTATTTTGTGCCGCTTAAGAGGGATCTGCGGTAGTAACAAAGGTAAGGTGATAGAGTTCGAAGCCTATTTTGTGCCGCTTAAGAGGGATCTGCGGTAGTAACAAAGGTAAGGTGAGAGAGTTCGAAGCCTATTGTTTGCTGGAGGCCCCACCTAAGCTGAATAAAATCGTCTACTAGTAGCCAGAATAAGGTTAAAAATGGCGACCCCGGTACTGATAGGGTTAAGGGGAGGTTTTTAGTTTGGTCCGTAGATATCCTTCAAGCTTAAGATTACACCCCCTTGAGCCCCTTTCAAGATAAATGTGTACATTTTTCGGTAGAAAAATGTCCCGGCTGAAAGCCGGTTCCTCTTACATTACAGGCTCGCTATCACTCGCCAGGATAAAATCGACACCTAAATGGCACGAAAGGTCTTAAAATTGACAGAAATGGGTTGAAAGTTCTTAAAATCGTCAAAATAATGGGGCGAACGTCTTAACATTAGGAAAACAATGGGGCTAAACAGGAGGGAGAAAGGAGTCAAGAAAATAAATCCCTCAAGTGGAAATCTCCCCTTAAGAACCGAGCGCTATCTATAAGGGGTTACGGTATCTCTCGTATCGCGTTATCAACCAACCAATGTAAATGGTTACTAGGCCGTTAACCCCTTCTGTAACGGCGAGGTCTATTTAATGTTTGTTTTGATTCTCAACACTCTTCAGAAAATAGGAAAGTAGAAAGTAGATACGAGGTGCCGTTGTAAAGGCTTATCCCTAAATACCTTCGCCTGACCTGACCTGGTTATCATTGAAACGATTTTCCTTAGCTTATATTCTACCTCTAGAACTCAGAGGTAGCCTAAATACGATTTCACGACTTCCATAAAATTATACCCTTCCTAATCTGAATAAAATCTAATCATAGCCAGAAAGCAGAAAATAAATGCGTAACCGGATATTGCAAGGGTTGCATTGAGTGTATCATACTCTATCTCCATGTTAACAATATTATAGAAAAATGCGCATTTGTTTTCTCCAGCTGATGGTAAATTGAATCCCCAAGCCTCTGGTTTATAGATTCTTAATGGAACAATATGGTACCGCTGTGTCATAGTATTGCCTAGTTTTCATAATTAGCAACATATTTCGTTACATCTTGGTAATAGCCGAGTAATCTGGATGATGAGATAGCAATTTACCATCAGCTGGAAAGAAACAGAGTATAGTTATTTTTACTCTCTCATATCGTTGCTATTTGTATGGTTTTGAAATAGCATAATCCATTTTACACTTCCTATACAAACATCATATACAGTATAGTATATATAATTTATTACAAGTAACCACTAAACAGTAGAATGTTCATATTCTCATCAATTTAATATGATAATCAAATAAAACACACATATATACATATATATATATATATATATATATATATATATATATATATATATATATATATATTTGTGTGTGTCAGTGTGTTACTATCGATTTGGTTTCTTTGAATTTTGTATTATAACTCAACTTAAGAATGACCTTTCTTAATGAGGGTATAATTTATAGTCTCGAACTATTACTACTAGGTTGCTCAAATCATGTACCTTAAAACATAATGGATAAGTATAAGGGTTATTTTCATTTACATTTTTATTAACTTACCAAAGACTCATAGTGCAAAAAAGTTAACAAGGTTACAAAAGTTGCAATAACGAAAACTGTTTTGGACATATTCTCGCAATTGAGTCATTGCAAGTTTGACGACCGATTCACAATCTCAAAGGAATCATAAATGAAGTGGACAATGTTGAGTTCGTTGTACAAGGATGCTTCAGAATCTTACATCATTAGTATCAGACATTATCAAACATTACGAAGAAGCAAAGTTAGATAACACATTATTTCCTTCCCCACCTATCAGCGTGTCACCACTACTAAGAGCTGGATACATTAGCACAGTCAAGTGTCACTATAGGATGTAGATGTGTCAGGTAACTTCTTGGGGAGTTTTGAGTTGTGCCTCAGGAGTCCATGTGAGTGTGTGAGTGTGAGAGACGGCGGTGTAGAGGTGTGGTGGTGCGTGCTGCTGTAGGTACTGTAGTGGCAGCTGACACACATGATGGTAGGCAGCCTCCCTCAGCGACCCATCACCACACACCACCTCCGCCGCCTCCTCCCACCTCACCGTGTTCACCCGAGTAAAGCTTCGTAGAAATTCGTTCACCGTAGATTCGTCCCGCCCTTTCAGCAGCGGTCTGACCCCCGCCAAGAACTGTCTAGGTTCCTGCTCCTCCCGTGCCACTTCCAGGGCGGGAAGGCTCAGACTGTGACGCCCCGCAGCCCTGTGTTTACGAGTCTCTACGTCAAAACCCGCCAGCAGGCACCAGCCAGTGTCAGGATCGCTCCGAGCCAGGTAGTAGTGGACATGAGAGTCAACGATGCGACAAGCCTCCTCACTGTCCACCAGCATCATATAAGCCACCTGCTGTGCCTGCTTCACCCTGTACATGTACCACCTGAAGCTGAAAGGTCTAGTTACACCAGGGTGGTTTCTTTGTGAGGCACGAGCCCGTGGTACTAGGTGGTCCTTGCGCTCTGAACAGGTCTCTTCACAAGCGTCCTGCCCTGTCAGGTGTTCAGCACTCATATTATGGTTTCTTAGCACGTGCACCAGTGTGTGATAATCGGCAGTCAGCACACACCAACCCTCACAACCAACATTTAGTATAGCGTACACATGAAGCGGCCGTCCACTGCCACCCATAGCTCTCTGAACTGTCACCACTGCCCATAATTTCTCTTCACTAAGGAAGATACGTCCTTTGGGTTGTTCAGCTGCCTTGTGCACCGCTACACCACCGTCCTTCAGCACTAGCTGGCCGCTTGTCAGTAACGTTACACTCATATGTGTGGACAAGGCCGCACCGTTCCATGACAAGAGTCTGTTGATAAGTTCCTCCACCTCTGGCTCCCCCACCTCACACGCCACCACAGCCAGCACCACATTGTTTGTCACTTGAGAGAAGAACTGGTGGTCAAATAGACGACTCAGTTGGCACCGCCCCTCCATGGTGGCGGCACCAGGCCACTGTTCCCTGTGTGTCTGCACGGTTACCACAATTATGTCAACAAATACCGCTAGATGAACCCTCTTAAGTCACTAACATGTCGCTAGGTAGTACAATACTACAGAATAACTTAGGCTATCACTAGACAAATAGTAGTCTCTAAAATATTGCGTTAAGAATGGCCAGAATCTCTAGAATGCAGCTAGATTTAATTTAGCTTGTTGTCAAAAATTGCAGCTAGATCGAAGTAAACATATCCGGATCTAGAAGTAGAGTAGCTCAATTGGCAACGCTGTGTGCGTTTGTCTGTATGTCTGTGTTGCTGCTCCGCCCGCCACTCATCTGCGCGCGCACCTACCTACCTCCCTCCCTCCCTCTAGATCCAGCCACGCTCAAAACTCGCAGTCTACCTTTATTTATCACTTCTACTTCATTTTCCTCCTCTGATAAAGACTAATAAGCTCATTTGAACATAACGGAGCGGATAGTGAATTGAACGACTTTGTTAAGATGTGCTAAGGACTTTTCTCATTTTCCCAAAGAGATAATAGAAGTCGAAACAGTGGAAGAAAGACACGACTTTTAAGTAACTGTACACACTTACACATATATATACATACATACATACATACATGAGTCACACACACAGATACACACACAACCTGACTTAACCCGTGTACCTGGAACTATAATAACACAAAACAAAGGATGATAGGAATCTAATCTTTCTATCAATATTTATGTTACGGTCACACTATAGCATCGAAGCGAATTCTTGTTATGTTAAATGTATTGGATTACAATGTTATAGTATTGATTCTATTGAGGTGCCGTTGTAAAGGCTAATCCCGCTTTACCTTCACTTGACCTGGCCTGACTGAGCTAGTACGAAAAATATTAGGTTACCATTGGACAACTTACATAATTTAACCTTTCAGTATACTATGGTGATTTAGACGATATTATTCAGATTAGGAAGGAATTGTGAGGATCAAGAGTAATCGAGACAGTCTTTATCCCCATATGATGCCCTTAGGAAGCCTTATAAAGCAGAATAAAATCGTCTACCATTAACCTGAATCAAGTGAAAAAACATATAATTATACACACTGAAGGCGTTAACACTAACCCATCCGACATCTTGGGGGGGTTAATATAAGTATTTTATTTCAATACTATTAATGGCTTTGATGTTTCTTGTCATATTTAAACACACACACATATACAGTATATATATATATATATATATATATATATATATATATATATATATATATATATATATATAAAGAGAGAGAGAGAGAGAGACACCCCGCATATCCTGTTGATAGCATCCTCCACTATGTAACCTAACTCCCTATTCTACACTGTTCCCATCGACATGTACACCTATACTATACCAACACCAGGCTATAGTACTCACACCTTGTCGCCCATCCCACAGCACTCTACAAACATAGAGTAGAAAAGGGTATGAGACAACTAAAGGGTTAGAAAAGGGTACGTAAACAATAAAGGGTTAGCAAAGGGTACATAAACAATAAAGGGTTATAAAAGGGTACATAAACAATAAAGGGTTAGAAAAGGGTACGTAAACAATAAATGGTTATAAAAGGGTACGTAAACAATAAAGGGTTAGAAAAGGGTACATAAACAATAAAAGGTTATAAAAGGGTACATAAACAATAAAGGGTTAGAAAAGGGTACATAAACAATAAAGGGTTAGAAAAGGGTACATAAACAATAAAGGTTATAAAAGGGTACATAAACAATAAAGGGTTAGAAAAGGGTACATAAACAATAAAGGGTTAGAAAAGGGTACATAAACAATAAAAGGTTATAAAAGGGTACATAAACAATAAAGGGTTAGAAAAGGGTACATAAACAATAAAGGGTTAGAAAAGGGTACGTAAACAATAAAGGATTATAAAAGGGTACGTAAACAATAAAGGGTTATAAAAGGGTATGTAAACAATAAAGGGTTATAAAAGGGTACGTAAACAATAAAGGGTTATAAAAGGGTACGTAAACAATAAAGGGTTAGAAAAGGGTTTGCAAAAAATAAAGCATTAGAAAAGTATGCAAAAATAAAGGGTTATAAAAGGGTACATAAACAATAAAGGGCTAGAAAAGGTTGTGCAAGAAGTAAAGGGTTTGAAAAGGGTATGAGAAAAATAAAGGATTAGAAAAGGGTATGAAATAAATGAAATTTATAAAAAAAGGTCATGCAAAAGATAAAATATATAAACAATAAATGGGTATGAAAAGGGCATGCCAAAAATAAAGGATATGACAAAACTAAAGTGTTGAAAAATAAAGGGTTAAAAAAGGGCATGAACAAAATAAAGGGTTAGAAAAAGGGTATGAAAAAAATCAAGGGTTAGAATATGAAAAACAAAAGGGTTAAAAAAAAAGGGTATGCAAATAATAGCGTAGAAAAAAGGGTATGAACTAAATAAAAGGATTAACAAAGGGTACGATGGAAATGAATAAAGTGTATGGAAAACAATAAAGGGTAAACACAAAAAGAGGTAAACACAAACAACGAGGGTAAACACAAACAACGAGGGTAAACACAAACACGTCATTCAAACAACGAGGGTAAACACAAACAACGAGGGTAAACACAAACAACGAGGGTAAACACACAAACAACGAGGGTAAACACAAACAACGAGGGTAAACACACAAACAACGAGGGTAAACACAAACAACGAGGGTAAACACACAAACAACGAGGGTAAACACAAACAACGAGGGTAAACACAAACAACGAGGGTAAACACAAACAACGAGGGTAAACACAAACAACGAGGGTAAACACAAACAACGAGGGTAAACACACAAACAACGAGGGTAAACACAAACAACGAGGGTAAACACACAAACAACGAGGGTAAACACAAACAACGAGGGTAAACACAAACAACGAGGGTAAACACAAACAACGAGGGTAAACACAAACAACGAGGGTAAACACAAACAACGAGGGTAAACACAAACAACGAGGGTAAACACAAACAACGAGGGTAAACACACAAACAACGAGGGTAAACATAAACAACGAGGGTAAACACAAACAACGAGGGTAAACACAAACAACGAGGGTAAACACACAAACAACGAGGGTAAACACAAACAACGAGGGTAAACACAAACAACGAGGGTAAACACACAAACAACGAGGGTAAACACAAACAACGAGGGTAAACATAAACAACGAGGGTAAACACAAACAACGAGGGTAAACATAAACAACGAGGGTAAACACAAACAACGAGGGTAAACACAAACAACGAGGGTAAACACAAACAACGAGGGTAAACACACACAAACAACGAGGGTAAACACAAACAACGAGGGTAAACACAAACAACGAGGGTAAACACATAAACAACGAGGGTAAACACAAACAACGAGGGTAAACACATAAACAACGAGGGTAAACACACAAACAACGAGGGTAAACATAAACAACGAGGGTAAACACAAACAACGAGGGTAAACACAAACAACGAGGGTAAACACACAAACAACGAGGGTAAACACATAAACAGTGTTCTGCGATTTACCTAGTCAATTAAGGGGAAATTTCCACTTGAGGGATTTCTTTTTCTGGACCCCTTTCTCCCTCACGTTTAGACCCATTGCTTCGCCCCATTACTTTGGCGAATTTACGAACTTTCGCCCCTTTTCCGTCAATTTTAAGACCTTTTGTGTTATATAGGTGTCGTTTTTTTTCCTGGCGAGCGATAGCGAGCCTGTAATATAAGATGAACCGGCCTTCGGCCTGGACATTTTTCTACCGAAAAATGTACACATTTATCTTGAAAGGGGGTCTAGGGACTGTAATTTGAAGCTTGATGGAGGTCTAGGGAATAAAATAAAATAAAATGGATGAAGTTGTGTAACAGTAGCTAGAATATGACGTCACCGGTACTGAAGGGGTTAAAAGAGATATGAGAGGAAGGTAAAGGGTTGTATTGTGTCCTCCCCCCCCCCCCCCCCCTCATATGTCTGGTCCTGAAATCATCTAAGTCACAACATTTGCTAAACTAGACAAGGAAAATGGGGCAAAAATAGCTTAAAGTCGCCAAATAAATAGGGCGAACATAATCAAATCTCAAATCATCTAGTGGGGCTAAACATGAGGGAGAAAGGGGTCCAGAAAAACAAAAAACAAAAATCCTCCCCATAAAAAGAGCTATAAGAGTGAGGCAAAGGGTTGTATTGTGTCCCTGGAGAGCCTCGCCATAATATGTCTGGTCCTGAAGGCTGCCTCACATTATAATACAACCATACCAAACCTTATTCAGTGGACACTTAAATTACCCTTTTCATGCCTTCTATAAACCAATATTCGTTTACAATATCGCCAGAATAGAATGATTAATAATTTGATACCACTGACAAAAATCGACACCTACAGGGCAACAAAGGTCCTAAATTCGCCACACTAATGGGGTGAACATCGTTTAATGTCAAATCTAGTGGGGGTAAACATGAGGGCGAAGGGGTCCAGGAAACCCCCGAAAATCTTCCCCATAAAAAGTTCTATGAGAGTGAGGTAAAAGGATATAATGTGTCCCTTGAGAGCCCACCATAATATGTCTGGTTCTGAAGGCCGACTCAAATTATATTACAACCATCCCAACTTTATTCTGTGGACACTTAAATTATCCTTTTCATACCTTCTATAAACCCCCATTTGTTTACAATATAGTCAAAATAGAACGAATACTATCTTGGTACCACTGAAAGAGTTACAAGAGCTATGAGAGTGAGGTAAAGGGTTGTATTGTGTCCCTTGAGAGCCACCCCATATGTCTGTCTGGTCCTGAAGGCTGACAGGCATTATAATACAGCCATACCAACATAAGGGTGGAGAAGACGTATATAAAGTATGGTATATTCGGCTCTATTAACCCTTCATTATTTAACCCCTTCTGTACCGGCGACGTCTTTTCTATTTTATTATAGATATATTTAAACGATTTTGTGCAGATTAAGAAGGATCTGTGGTAGTACAAAGGGTTCATTGAGATACGCCGAAGCCTGTTAATTGCTGGAGGACCTACTTAAACTGAATATAATTATTATATACTGTATATATTTTTATTATTATTGATTCATTTTTTTTCCTCCAGACCTCCATCAAGTAAAAAAACCAAAACAATAATAATAAAAACAAACCCTAACACCCACCTTTCCAGATAATGTGCATACTGTGACCCTTAAGGGGAGATGGGTCGTTTTTCTGGTCCCCCTTATATATATATATATATATATATATATATATATATATATATATATATATATATATATATATATATATATATATATATATATATATATATATATATATATATATAGATATATATATATAGATATATATATATATAATATATATATATATATATATATATTAATATATTATCATATATATATATATATATATATATATATATATATATATATATATATATATATATATATATATACAACAAAAAATATACCGGTATATATATACTGTATATATATATATATATATATATATATATATATATATATATATATATATATATATATATATGTGTATATATACAAATATTTTTTGTTTTCCATGTGATTGAGGGAGACAAAAGGCAGAGCTGCCTGTAGCAAGTGCCTCCCCATTAGTTGACAGAGTGACAGGAACAAAATCAAGGGACGTTCGAGCCAAAATGGCTGGACACACAGAGTTTTAAGCAATTTAAGTCATAGAAGGAGGGAAAGACTGATTCTGGGAAAGAGTTCCAGAGATCAGCGGTTGAATAGAAGAAAGTCTGAGAGTAACGTTTCACTCTTGGGTTGGAGAGTTGCACAGAGTAGGGGTGGGATTGTGTTACAAGACGGGTAACACGTACCCTACATAGAGGAGGTGGTATACACTGGGAGAGCTTTGAGGAGCACTGATTATTGTAGTAGCGATAGAATAGCGAGAGAGATGCAACATTGCGGCGAAGAGAGAGAGTTTGCAGAGAGTTGGTGAGTGGGCGGGAATTAATGATACGAAAGGCCTTCCTTTCTAATTTGTCTAGGAGTGCGGTGTGAGAGGATCCTCCACACACATGTGAACAATACTCAATACAAGGACGCACTGTTCCCCTGTACAGAGCAAAAAGCTGCGCAGGGGTAAAGAACCCCTTGAGGCGGTTGAGCACACCCAGCTTCTGGGAGGCTGCCTTAGCAAGACTGGTAATATTGTCCTTCCAAGTGAGAGCAGAAGAAAAAGAGACACCAAGAATATTGAGAGAAGATGAAGGATTGATTTTTGTATTGTTGAAGAATAAGGGATAGTCCGCTGGGAGTTCCAGACAGGTAGATAGATGGAGATATTGGGGTTTGGAAGTATTAAAGGCAACAAGGTTTTCTCTGTCCCAATTGGAAATAGTAGTTAGATCAGAAGATAAGTGTTCTATGGCTTCATTACGTTTGTCTTGAGGGATTGCTGGCTGGGGCTTTCTGGAAAACTAATTGATTAGTGTAAGGTAGAGTCGTCTGCATATGAATGGATGGGACTGGAGGTACAGTTGAGAAGATCATTTATGAAAATTAGAAAGAGAATAGGAGATAGAACAGATCCCTGAGGAACACCGGAGTTGATAGGATGAGGAAGTGAGCGATGGCCGTCCACAACCGCAGCTATGGAACGGTCGGAAAGGAAGTTAGAGACAAAGGCATAGATGGAGGGATAGAAACCGAAGGAGGGTAGTTTAGAAATCAAGATTTGTGCCAGACTCTATCGAAGGCCTTTGATATGTCTAGCACAATAGAAAAGGTCTCACCGAAGTCCCGAAAGGAGGATGACCAAGAGTTAGTAAGATATGAAAGAAGATCACCAGTAGAGCGACCCTTAAGAAAGCCATCTGAGAGCAGATTATGAGAAGAGAAATGCTCAAGAAATTTGGAAGCAAGAATAGATTAAAAAACTTTAGAGATACAAGAGATGAGAGCAATTGGTCGATAGTTGGAGGGTTGAGAGCGGTCACCCTTCTTTGGGACAGGTTGAATGAGAGCAAACTTCCAGCATGAAGGGAAGACGTTAGAGGAGAGACAGGAGACGAAAGAGTTTGCCTAGGCAGGGAGTCAGCACGGAAGCACAGTTTTTTAGTACAACAGGAGGAACACCGTCCGGACCGTACACCTTCTTAGTATTAAGCCCAGAGAGGGTAGAAAGTACATCTTTAGAAGAGATTAGGATATTAGGCATAAGTAAAGGAGAGGGGGGTGGAGAGGGAGGAATAGCACCGAAATCATCTAGGGTGAAATTTTTAGCAAAAGTTTGAGCGAAGAGTTCAGCTTTGTCAGAGGAAGAAGTGATGGTTGTGCCATGAGAGTGGAAAAGGGGAGGGAAAGACGAGGAAGAAAAATTGTTGGAGAGGTTTTTGGCTAGATGCCAGAAAGCTTGGGAAGAGCTAGAGTTGGATAGTTCAGTGCATTTATTATATTGATGAAAGAGTGCTTGGCAAGTCGAAGAACAGATTTGGCTTGATTCCGTGCAGAAACATAGGAAGAATGAGATTCTTGAGTCTTAAGGCGTCGGTACTGTTTGAATGCTTCCTCCTTGTTGCGGACAGCAGTAGAACAAGCGTGAGTAAACCAAGATTTTTTTGCATTAGACTAAGAGAAAGAAAATGGAATGTATGCTTCCATGCCCGATAGGATTACCTCGGTAATGCGTTCAGCACTCTATGAAGGTCCTCGGCCACGGAAGCAGAAATAATTCCATGGGAAATCAAAGAAGTACTGCTGGAGAGCCTCCCAGTCGGCAGCGCCAAAGTGCCACAAGCGCCGTCGGGTAGGAGGATCGGTGGCCATACTAGAGAGATAGGACAGGTGACAGAGATAAGTTTATGGTCGGAGGAGCCCAAAGGAGAGAAAAGATCGACAGTATAAGAAGAAGGGTTAGATTTTAGAAACAAGTCAAGAATATTGGGCCGATCTCCGAGGCGATCCGGGAAACAGGTGGGTTGCTGAACTAACTGCTCTAGGTCATTTAGGATAGACAAGACGTAGGCTTGTTCACCAGGTTGGTCAGTAGTGTGAGAGGAGAGCCATTGGTGGTGGTGAACGTTGAAATCTCCAAAGATGGAGATTTCTGAGAAAG
The DNA here is from genome assembly GCA_032716605.1 of Paralithodes platypus. Lineage (NCBI taxonomy): Eukaryota > Metazoa > Arthropoda > Malacostraca > Decapoda > Lithodidae > Paralithodes > Paralithodes platypus. Next base: position 2,830,574 of record CM064485.1, on the reverse strand, counting down.
GAGAAATGAATAGAATGTGTTCCATTGTAGAGTTTAGATAGCCAAAGAATTTGGGAAAGTCGGTAGAGTTAGGGGAAAGACAGCACAGAAATATTTAGTAAGGGAATGACAGGAAAGTTTGAGCCTTAAAGTTGAGAAATCAGAGGAGTCGAAATCGGGAACACGAGAACAAGTGAGTTCGTTGTGCACGTATGCACAACATCCGCCTTTGGCTTTGAAACTAGGATAGAGAAAGTAGGAGGATACAGAAAATAGGCTGCTGGCAGTTGCTTCAGACACCTGAGTTTCGGTGAGGAAAAGAAGATCAGATTTGTAGGAGAGATGGTGTTCAACAGAGGGAAAATAAGAGGTAAGTCCGCGAATGTTGCAAAAGTTAATAGAAAGAGTAACAAGCCGAGGTCCAGGTAATCATGAGGGGTCGTCAGGGGAAGGTTGGGCGGGTGTGAGGGCATTTATGGTCCCCTCCCCTGGGGACTCCGAGGCTGGGCTAGAGTTCATAATTTTTGTAAAACGAAAAATTTGGTGTGGAAGGAGGAAGTTTGGTGTGCATGTTTAGTGTAGTGAAGTGGATAGGAGGAGGAGGTGTTTGTGAGAGCCAGCTGGATTACTCTCTGTGTAAGTGAGGCACAAAGGGAGTCAGTAAGACAGGCCAAGCAAATGAAACAGGAGTTCCAGCGACTCCTTATCAAATGCCTACAGCCTCTCCTGGGTATAGCCCTGTTCGATTGGTGCCTACAATCTACCCCCATTCCCCCTATTAGTCGCCTTTTACGACACACACACAGCAGGATGCGTGGGGCATATTCTTTGTTTCCTCCACCATTTTATTTTTATTTTTTTTAAAGAGACAATGAACGGAGGAAGGAAAAACACAGATAAAACAAAAAGGTCCATGTGCCTAAAGGCATCCTCCATTCATAAAATGTTTGTAACAACTGGATTTAAACATTTGTAGATTGTAAGTTTGTGGAAAGCAATTAGAGGAAAGTGAATTCCAAAGAGTAGTAGTTCTAGGGATAAATGAATTTTGATAAGCAGAAGTTCTGCATTGTGGAGGAGAAAGTGTAAATTCATGGGCGTTCTCAGCTGCCCTAGTTCTACGGGGAAAGATGTGGAGAGGCGGCACAATTGAAGCAAGTTCCTCGGAACAATTGCTGTGAAAATATCTGTAGAATAATGCAAGGGATGCAACGCCTCTTCGCATGGACAATGTAGGAAGGTCCTGTGTGATTGCAGGGTTATTGATTAATCTAATAGCTTTATTTTGAATTTTGTCCTACTGCCTCAATGCAACCACTCCACTTCCACTCCACAGAGGTGAACAGTAATCCATCTGAGAACGCACATGACTTTTATATATTACGGCCAACTGCTCGTCAGTGAAGAATTCTCGAACTCTGTACAGGAGTCCCAGTTTTTTAGAGGCATTCTTAGCAATGCTTCTAACATAATGTGTCCAGCTCAAGTTAGTAGTTAATGTTACACCGAGAATGTCAATACTAGGGGAAGTGGGAATATTTACATCATTAAAAAATATATGGGAGTCAGTGAGATTCTGTCGGTTAGAAAATTGAATGTACTTGGTTTTCTGTGCATTAAAGGAAACTAGATTCTTTTGTCCCCATTCTTCAATTCTAGAAAGGTCCTGGTTCAGAGCAATTGCAGTGCTTATTTTTGAATTTATAAGATCGGGTTGGGTGAAAGAATTGGTAAATGTGAAGGAACTGTGGAGTGTTGAGTCATCTGCGTAGGAATGTATTGGATTATGAGTGGTAGATATGAAATAATTGATATGAATGAGGAACAGAGTTAGGGCCAAAACTGATCCCTGGGGAACACCAGCATTTATTGAGTGAAATTGAGAATAAAGGCCATCTACCATTACACGTATTTTTCTGTTATGAAGATAAGAAGAAATTAGTGGAACTAATGATGCAAGGCCGTAGTGTGACATCTTCGACAATAAGGATTGATGCCAGACTCTATCAAATGCCTTTGATATATCCAGTGCTATTGTATGTGTTTCACCATGTTGGTCTGTAGCTTGGTTGATTTGATGCGTAAGAAGGCAAAGAATGTCTGCAGTTGATCGACATCGTCTAAAACCATATTGCCTATCACTGATTAATTTATTATTCTCAAGATGCTTAATAAGATGAAGGCCCCCTTACCCCCTGGGGGGTTATATATATATATATATATTGGGATATATTGGGTAGAGGATGCCAAACCTTACTCTAGATAGGACCAGTCCTCACCCAATATATAAATAATATATAAATATATATAACATTGTTGTAAATAATTATATGACAAATACATTTGTCATTCAGAAAAAAGGGTTTTCTTTAAATTACTCTTAGAGAAAACGAATTTTATCTGGTAAGCTATTTTATAATTATTTATCTTGAATAAGTATTCTTGTTTTTAATTGACCAGTATACTGTATACATCACAAGGCACAAGCGTATGGGGAGATATTAATCAGTCATAATATTATATTATGGTGTTTGTTTTGTTTAGAAACAAATTAATGTTATTTTGTTTGTATTAAGGGGTAGTGCTTGTTTTTTGGTCTATATACAGTACTGTATGTATTTATTGATTTATTTTAGAGCTTCCTCGTTAGACCTCCATCAATCTATTCACTAAACGACACAATGAAATATATAGCGAGAATGTTTCCGATCAAATATTGTATAAAATCGGCCGAAGGCCTATTCCTTCTAAAATTTCAGGCTCGCTATCGCTCACCATGAAAAAATCGACACCTAAATGGCACGAAAGGTCTAAATATTGACAAAGAAATGAGGCGAAAGGGTGTTATTTAAGCTTGATGGAGGTCTAGGGAGTATACTAAGAAAATGTTAAAAAATAAATAAAAATACATATATAAGCATATAAATGCGCCTATCTCCCCTTAACTTGATTGAAAAACATAATAGAAGGTCCCACCCCTTTCCCTTTCTTAAGTAAGCCATTTTAGATTTACAGAAGAGCGACCATTACTTGCATTACTGTATGTCCACAGGCATTTCAATAATGTAAGCACGTTTCCTTCTATTTATTTTTTATCTTTTTCCTTTTCTTTTTATACATATACAAATATAGACATATACAAAGTGGTATCCTTATCTAGCTTATTTTAGTCCCCTTATAGTTTATCTTATTCTACCTCTCTAAATTCAACCTGGTTGCTCCCCAATATGGCCTTTTGCCACGGCCATTTCAAAATCCAGGTCTCTCACCCTTGTCCTTTGTAGAGGGGAGGATCTTGTACCCCTAAGACACAGGAGTGCAACCCTGAGAAGAGAGAAAGAGAGCCGGCATCTCATCCAAGTTATGACTTGGCTTCTATGCTGGCTCTCTTTTTCTTTTATTTGTTCAGCTAATCTGGCATAGAAGACATTTGCTGAAGGTCCCATTCCTCCCGACGATGAAAAGACCAGAGGAGTAAAACTCACCTGATCCCTGTTCAAAATTATTTTTTCATAAACGCGTTTCTTCTCACTGTCATTTCTCAAATATGCCGCATTGAGTCCTCGTTCATGATATGTTTGTGCTCTTGGGTTGAAGATTCTGATGTAAAAAAAAGCATGCTATCCCCTCGTCTAAAAACCTCGAGCACTTACGTCCACTTTTGCTTCATTTGAAGTATTTGCAGTATTGTTGGCCAAGCGCTGTCCGTCCATAAGCACAAGTCCGGTTTAATTCTGACATCATGACACATCTCGTCCAGCATTGGTGCAGTGATGTCTCGTACTTCGTCATGCCGGATACATATGAATCCTCCTCTCTTACAGCTCATATAATGGTCCGAGTTGTTTATTTCACCACATACACATTTCAGCGGCAAGTTCGAAACTGGCAACCCATACCTCAAGGCTATGGTATCATTAAATTCTTGTTTATCTAAGCTGAAGCCTTTGTACTTGATTGGTAAAGAAGTGAGCCAATTTGAAGCCCCCATGTCTTGTGCCATCTCAACTCTCATTTTCAGTTCTTCCGTACATTCGGTCTTAATTTGCTCTAAGTTATGTTTCTGTCTATCTTCTCTGCTCTTCGTAATTTCATGCCTTGCATTTCGTTGTTCATCTTCGCCTACCTCATTATTTTAATTTTGCTCCTGCATTTTTTCTGCTAGTGACGTAGTAAGTTTAAGGGAATTTTGGTACTCATATGACGCAGCCTCCACTGGGTTTATGATCCCCATGCCTCCGAACCTTGGTGGAAGAGCTAATAGATTTCTTAGTATTTGCGTGAAACCTTGCCTCTCTGTTAAAGCAGGTATGAGTGCTCCTCTGAGTACTTCTTCCAGTGGTTGGAGCATCGGTCCAATCCCAGGCACTGTTCTCATAAGAAAGGTCCATCTGGGTTTAACACCATATGTGAAAGCATGTATATGCAGCATATGGTTCACATTTCACAATGTCCGCCAGGGTTCTCTCTTCCTTTACCCATTCCTCAACTTTTTTTCGTACATAGACTCTCTTGCATTCTTCTGTGCCTATTACCGCTCCCAAATGGCGTTGACCCTCCTTTGTAATTTTCACTCCTGTCCCATCAAAAATCTGCACCGCTTTTTCATACTGGACTTTTTTCACAATTAGTACAGATTTATTTGGATTAGGATGGTACCCAATGACTGAGCCAACTGATTGTACTCTCTGCCACCATTCTTTGAGAGCCCTTATTCTTCCTGCACCTGTGAGGTCATCCGCATATGCCACTTGTTTCACTCGGGTTTCCTCATGTTTAATTTTCTGTTGCAGCATAGACAGTGCCAGAGCCTACATTGCCATTGCCACTGGATCTCCTTGCGTTGTTCCTTCATTCGGTTTGAGAATTTTAATTTCTTCCTTCTTTGTGCTTCCCACTATATACAGGTTAGCTGGCTCCTTATAGGTGTTTTCTATGTACTTTGCAATACTAGGGCATTTGATCTTGATGTTGTGAATAGCTGCCTCCCTATTGATGGTGTTAAAGGCATTTTTAGCATCCACTAGCAGAACCGCTTCACAATCTTCCTCGTCATACACCTTCCCCATTGCATATTGCTGCTTCTCCTCCGGCTTGCTGTCCTGCACATACTTGTAAGTTGCCTACTGATCTTTGTACATCTTTTCCAAATACAGACATGATTGCTTTTCCTATAATCCGTCTAAGAACTTCCCCAATGCCTACTGGTCTAACTCCTGGATTCTTACTTAATGGTATCAGGTGACATGCTGTCAGAGCTTCTACGTTCACTCATGGCGATGATGCCAGTTTTTTTGCAAGCATTGCTATTGCTTCACAAAGGTCACTCGTGGCAGAATCAAACTTGTTTTTGACTTAGGAAGATCCTCCAAATCTTAGCATCTACACCTGATGGACCTGCCCCTCCTTGTGCTTTCAGTGCCTTTCTCCATATGAGGTCTCGTTATATTTTCATATATCACAGGGTCTGGAGGAACATATTCCCCTTCTAGTTTGGCCTCATCACTTGCTGGTGTTGCTTCTGGGTGTTTCTCCTTGAGCAGGTCCAAGATGTCTTGATTCACTTCAAGCACCCCTCTTGAGGCTTCCCCAGAGACTATTCTGACTGCCTGTACCACTTTACCAATCATCATGGTGTTTCCCACTGATCGTGCTATATCATCTGGTTTACTCTTCATACATTGTTTTGTTTTCAGTCTTTGCTGGATTGCTCTTACTTGGCTAAGAATTTTGTCTAACTCCCCATTTTTCCACCAATCCATTCTCTGTTTCAGCACTTTAGTGTTCTCAATTCAGTTTTGCCTTTTGGTCTTTTTCTTTGAAGGAACAACTGAGGAATAAAAGAAGCTATCTTGATTACAACATGAGCCAGAGGGGCATCCTGAACATAGCATAGGATCATACGCCTGAGTTCCCCCAGTACTGTATGTCTTTAGTGGCGTCACAAATCGGTACTTCAAACTTATTATGTTGCCATTGTATCACTTCAGTATATATTTCATTCATGATTGCTGTGAGTCTGTCAACAGTGTGTCCCATCCATTCACCACCATTCATGTTTAAATTACGAGGTCGTTCATTCTGTTCACGGATTTCGATAATCTCCCTCTCATTATCTTCGTTTACACCGTTTTCATTATTTTGTTTCACACCTCTGTTGTCTTGTGAATGATTGTTTCCTGCATTTTCTTCTGCAGGCTGCAGTTGTTGATTGTTATTACCTGCATGTTCATGTCACGCCCGCACTCCCTCCAGCACCCAGCAAAGATATCGTCATCACCATCAACAACACGAGTGGTGACAGGAAAAGGAAAAACAGCAAGGAAGGCAAGACAAGTAGAAACTTGCATAAATCCTATTCATCCAAGCGTCCTTCTTCCTGCAAGCCGCATCACCATCACGAGAGGGAAATTCAGAGGGGCTAACCTAGCCGCCCCAGGGCCTCCTCCCAGCACAACAGTCCTTCTTACCCAGAGAAGGGACACCGGGAGAAACGCCAGAAGAGGTAAGACTATGACAGGCAAAGTTAAGATCTATAACAATTGAAAAGCTCTTAAAACATACTTCACTGGAAGATATTTTAAGAGCTGGAAGATTTGTGCTATACTCAATAAACTATAAAAGCACTGGCACATAAACGTTTATTAAGGATTTTTAGATCTTGGCTAATCAAAGGAATTATTATTGGATCACCATGGTGGCAACCCAATGTTAATTCTTCCGCCTCGATTACTAGTAATTACTGTCGCTGTACTGACGTGCACTTTAGCGGTAGTAAACCGACCCCACTCTGGTCCTTCTAAAAAGTTCATGCACTGGCAATTGGCTTTTTAGAAGGTAGGGCTCGCGAGATACCGTAGCAAATTGCATAACGGCACTATGCATAGAGTCCATACGGTACGTTGTTGTCCCAGGCACTGGCATTAAGACATGTATGCGTAAAAGGCCCAAAGAAACCCATGCAAAAGTCCCTGAAAGACTCTTATAACGGCCAGGACAGTTAAGAGACGTGGCATAACAACCCTCTCACGTTAGTCCGATGATATGATATGCCATATCATATACTAACACAGGTAAAATCGCTTAATGTTAGCCAGAATAAAATGATAAAGGTCAAATAATCGCCATATCAAATACCAACACAGGTAAAATCGCTTTATGTTAGCCAGAATATAGTGACAAAAGCGTCGAAAGTTAAAATCGTCTAATAGTAGCCAGGAAAAAAACAAAGTTGCGCGCGAGTGTCCGGGTCGTAGGGGTTTGGTCGATGGCGCTGATCGATCCGTAGGGGTGTGTGTGTGTGTGTGTGTGTGTGTGTGTTTACCTTCCCTCTCTCTCTCTTTGACCCACATATCCACACATACTGTTTTATATTTTCCCTATTTACTCACTCTCTCTCTTTCATATTTGTATCACTTTTATCTCTCTCTCACTCTCTCTCTCTCTCTCTCTGTGTTTATGTCACTTTTCCCTATCACAACAATTCTCTCCCCCTATCACATCTCTCTTATTCCCTCCTTCTCTTCTCTCCCCCTCCTTCCTTCCTCCCCTTCAGCCACCCCCCCCCCCCCCCAGTCTCACACACTGTTAATTTTGTGCGTGCAAATTAGAACACCCAAGACTGTCACCAAATCCGACACAGGTATATCAGGAGCGTGAGAAGCCAGGGTATGGAGGGGTATGAGCAGGGTATACTGTATATTTAGGCCAGATTTCCACTTAAGAGTTTTGTTTTCTGGACCTCCTTCCTACTCCCTCATGTTTAGCCCCATTAGTTTAAACATGTTAAGACGTTCACCTCACTAGTGTGGCGATTTTAAGATCTTTCGCCCCATTTATGTCGATTTTGTGACCTTTTGTGCCACTTAAGGTGTCGATTTCTTCATGGCAAGCGATAACGATCTTAGAAGGCCTCCAGCCAGAACATTTGATCTCGAAGAGAGGGGGGGGGGGATCAAACTAAACACCTCCCCTTAAATCACTGGGTATACGATATTAACCCCTTCTGTACCAACGACGTCCTTTTTAACTCTATTCTAGCTATATTTAGAAGGTTTTGTGCAATTTAGGAAGGATCTGTGGTAGAAATAAAGGGTTAAGTGTGCTAGTTCCAAACCTGTTATTTGCTGGAGCCCTTTTTAAACTGAATACAATCGTCTAATGGAAGCCCGAATAAAAGTCAAAAGGATGTCGCCGGTACGGTGGAGCTAATAAGTCATGTCCCAGCTGTCATTACGTTTGGCTCGCTCTGTGCTGTATTAATGTCTGCCAGATGTTAAATAGGGTGGGTAAGTGTAGGAAACTGTTTGTATATTTCACTTGATATGAAGAAATGAAGCTTAGATATTGCCGATACCAATTATTGATCAAAATATACTTGGTGCCGACACATGACTTATTAGCGCGAGTGTACCGAAGGGGTTAATAGTGATGATATACCTTCTTATCCCCGTACAGTCAGACAAAATAATAATTATGTTGGTATGTGGTTGTAGCGTGTGGAGTGAATGAAGAGCACAGGTTTTATTGAAGGGGAGATGGGTCGTTTTTCTGGTCCCTCTTCATGTTTAGCCCCATTAGTTTTCAAATTTTATGACGTTCGGCCCATTAGTTTGGCGATTTTAAGACCTTTCGCCCAATTGTTTTTAATATATATTTAGACTTTTCGTGTCATTTAGGTGTCGATTTGATCCTGGCGAGCGATAGCGAACCTGTAATTTAAGAGGAACCGGCGAACAAGTGAGGTTGGTGTGGTTGTAGCGTGTGAGATGAATGAAGCACAAAGGATTTATTTAACTTAAGAAAAACACCATTATCCTTTGAATTAACTAAACTTAAACAATTGATGAAGGTTCGATTTAATTTTATTTCTTGCTGTGTTACAAGACAAGTGATCTCGGTGTAAGTGTATGGTCTGGACTGAATAAAGTGCAGTGGTAAAAAAATAGATGAACACCATTTTGTCTTGAATCTGATAATTTACCTGATTAGCCTTATTAATCGGTGAATCTATAGAACACTGCTACTGTTATTCTAGCTTAGGTGCCATATCAGTGATGTGGGTGAGGTTGTTGATATGTACACCATTTCTCTTTAATCTGATAATCAATTGTCTAAACATGAACAACTAGCAATGAAGGGTTGAGACACTGTTATTCTTTCTCAGTAGCCAAATAAGTAATGTTGTTGTTGTTGAAATACACCATTTCTCTTTAATCTGATAGTACCAATTGACTAAACATGAATAACTAGCAATGAAGGTTTGAAATCCTGTTATTCTAGCTCAGTTGCCATAGAAGTAATGTAGGTGTGGTTGATGATGATGATATATACACCAATTATCTTTAATCTGATTACCAATTGTCAAGCAATTGTTTCAAACTCCGTGTGTCCAGACATTTTGGCTCGAACGTTCCTTGATTTTGGCCCTGTCACTCTTTTAACTCTGAGGGAGGCACTCGTCACAGGCAGTTTTGCCTTTTGTCTCCCTCACCACATAGAAAAAAAAAAGTGAACACAAAAACAATGCAAGTTTGAGAAGGTTTCTGATATTCTTGTTCAGTAGCCATATACTGTAAGTGATGTTGGTGAGGTTGATATTCTTGTTCAGTAGCCATATACTGTAAGTGATGTTGGTGAGGTTGATATTCTTGTTCAGTAGCCATATACTGTAAGTGATGTTGGTGAGGTTGATATTCTTGTTCAGTAGCCATATACTGTAAGTGATGTTGGTGAGGTTGATATTCTTGTTCAGTAGCCATATACTGTAAGTGATGTTGGTGAGGTTGATATTCTTGTTCAGTAGCCATATACTGTAAGTGATGTTGTTGTTGTTGTTGTTGTTGTTCAGTAGCCATATACTGTAAGTGATGTTGGTGAGGTTGATATTCTTGTTCAGTAGCCATATACTGTAAGTGATGTTGGTGAGGTTGATATTCTTGTTCAGTAGCCATATACTGTAAGTGATGTTGGTGAGGTTGATATTCTTGTTCAGTAGCCATATACTGTAAGTGATGTTGGTGAGGTTGATATTCTTGTTCAGTAGCCATATACTGTAAGTGATGTTGGTGAGGTTGATATTCTTGTTCAGTAGCCATATACTGTAAGTGATGTTGGTGAGGTTGATATTCTTGTTCAGTAGCCATATACTGTAAGTGATGTTGGTGAGGTTGATATTCTTGTTCAGTAGCCATATACTGTAAGTGATGTTGGTGAGGTTGATATTCTTGTTCAGTAGCCATATACTGTAAGTGATGTTGGTGAGGTTGATATTCTTGTTCAGTAGCCATATACTGTAAGTGGTGTTGGTGAGGTTGATATACACGAACACTTTTAACCCCTTCAGCACCATGACGCCTTTTTACCATTGATTCTGGCTAAAACTACACGATTTTATACAGCTTCAACAATACCTATGTTATTAAGGTTTATTGAGATCTGATATACCCATTTGAGTCGTAGATATAGATTTCAAACTAAAGGAAATCGTCTAATGGTAACCAGAATACGATGAACATAACGTAATGGTACAGAAGGGGTTAACAGTGATGTCGGTGAGGTTGTATCGTCTGTAGTGAATGAAGCAGGGATCGGTATTGAGCGAGGTCTGGTGGTGGTGGTGACGGCGGCGGCGGCGGCGCAGTAGGGGGCGTGGTGGTGGTGGTGGTGGTGGTCGAGTGAGCTGGCTGCCGTACAGTTCTGCCAACTTAGCACCTTAACGCTAGATCGAAAGTCAATATTACCGAAGTCGCCACTGCAGTAAAGTTGCCAATGCATTAAAGTCGCCACTGCATTAAAGTCGCCACTGCATTAAATTAACCACTGCATTAAAGTCGCCACTGTATTAAAGTCGCCACTGCATTAAAGTCGCCACTGTATTAAAGTCGCCACTGATTAAAGTCGCTAATGCATTAAATTAACCACTGCATTAAAGTCACCACTGCATTAAAGTCACCACTGCATTAAAGTCGCTAATGCATTAAATTAACCACTGCATTAAAGTCACCACTGTATTAAAGTCGCCACTGCATTAAAGTCACCACTGCATTAAAGTCACCACTGTATTAAAGTTGCCACTGCATTAAATTAACCACTGTATTAAGTCGCCACTGCATTAAAGTCGCCACTGCATTAAAGTCGCCACTGCATTAAAGTCGCCACTGCATTAAAGTCACCACTGCATTAAAGTCGCCACTGCATTAAAGTCACCACTGTATTAAAGTTGCCGCTGCATTAAAGTTGCCAAAGCATTAAAGTCACCACTGCATTAAAGTCGCCACTGCATTAAAGTCACCACTGTATTAAAGTCGCCACTGCATTAAAGTTGCCACTGCATTAAAGTCGCCACTGCATTAAAGTCGGCACTGCATTAAAGTTGCCACTGCATTAAAGTCGCCAATGCATTAAATTAACCACTGTATTAAGTCGCCACTGCATTAAAGTCGCCAATGTATTAAATTTACCACTGTATTAAGTCACCACTGCATTAAATTAACTACTGTATTAAGTCACCACTGCATTAAAGTCACCACTGCATTAAATTAACCACTGTATTAAGTCGCCAGTGCAATAAAGTCGCCATCTGCCCTTAAAATTGTCAGTCCGTGTTTAGAGGCGACATTATTCAGGTGATATTATTATTTATATGTCCTGCCTCCAGTAATACAAAATGGTAATCTTGGTTATGGTAGTTTTTATGGTGCTAAAAGGCAGGTGACGAGTTTAATGCAGTGAATACATTTATCCAGTGGCGACTTAAGGGGGGTCACCTGCCTTTTTTCTCTTTCTCTCCTTTTCTCTCTTTCTCTTTCCATTCGGCCCCATTCAGCCAACTGTTTTATGATGTTTATCCCCATCCAGGTGTCGATTTCTTCCTGGCGAGCGATAGCGAGCCAGCATTGTATGGAGAAATCCGGCTTCGCCGGATAAATTTTTTCTATCGAAAAATGTACAATTTAGCTTGCTGTCAAAATAAATCTATATATATACTGTATATACAGTATATGTATGCTGGCTCGCTACCGCTCGCCAGGTAAATATTGACACCTGGATGGGGGTAAACGTCTTAAAACAGTAGCTGAATGGGGCCGAATGGATACAAGCCAAAGCGAGAGGGAGAGAAAGAGAAAAAACGCGAGGTGGACCCCCTTAAGTCAGTCAGTCAGTAGCCAAACCTGCACTCCCTTAACCCTTTCACACATTTATGACGCAGAGGTTGCCAGATTAGCAATAAGAAATAGAGTTCTCTCACTCTTATAATTACCTCTCCAAAATTAGTTTTCTGCCCCCAGCTAACTCAAAGACAACTCCAGAGGTTGAAGTAACTAAACTAAAGGTTTCTAAATACCCCTGATGGTAACAAAGGTTTTACAGTATCCCCAATAGGCTCAAAGTCGCGTCATATGTCAGAGAGGGTTAAAGGGTTAGAGAGAATCAGCAAGGTAGGGCTTGCTGATCCCTTAGTGGGAGTACATTCTGGAGGTGGGATTCCCAGTCTCAACCTCCAGGGGCTATCTGCGCCACAACAGTGAAGGGCAAAGGGGTCGCCACATCCCTACGCCTTTAATACAGTGGCTATGTTAGTGAAGTGGAGACTTTAAAGCAGTGGCGACTTTAATGCAGTGACAAATTTAATAGCTGCGACTCAAACACAGTGGTGACTTTAATGCAGTGGTGACTTTAATGCAGTGGTGACTTTAATAGAGGGGGGACTTAGATGCAGTGGTGACTTTAATGCAGTGGTGACTTTAATGGAGGGGGGACTTAGATGCAGTAGTGATTATTTTACTGTTTAATACAATACTATATTCCTATTGACGTCTCATGAATGAATGATGGCTAGTATAGAGTAAAGTAGGAGATGAATGATGGCTAGTATAGAGTAAAGTAGAAGATTAGAGAGTTTTGGATAGAGGAAGAATAAGTTGAGAAATGGGAAGTACAGTAAAATGTAAAAGTACTTGGGCTCAACCAAGTTGCTCCATTGTAGATTATATAAAGAACAGTATTGATATACAGCGTTCACTGCAGAATTGGTTTGTTTTAATTTGACGGTAAATTCAATCCGTAGGCAGCTTATTCCTGGATACCTGATGGAAAGTTACAAAACCACGATGCCTTTTTGTAATATTAATGTCAAGTTTGTGTAACGAATATGTTTTGCTAAATATATCTTTGTAATAGCCGATTATGTTTTGCTAACTAAGTCTTGCTAATAACAGAGCAATGAAGGTGGCAACATGACAATTTACCGTCAACTGGAAAAAGATATCACCGTATGTCAGTGATTTAAGATTTATACTAGTTTTTCCCATATATCAGTGATTTTCTAGATTTATTAGTATCCTAAATATCAGTGATTTTCTAGAGATTTATTCAGTGTATATATATATATATATATATATATATATATATATATATATATATATATATATATATATATATATATATATATATATATATCAATATCAGTGATATTCTATATATTTATACTAGGTAATTCCTATATATCAGTGATTTTCTAGAGGTTTATACCGGTTATTCCAATATATCAATGACTTTATAGATTTGTAACGGTTTTCCTATGTACCAGGAACTTTCCAGAGATGTATACCAGTTTCCCTTGCGATATTCTAGATATTCTACTATCTAGCGACACTCTAGCGATTTTTGAGACGTAAGCTAGCAGACTCGGGGATTGAGGTGTGGTAACCCTGCCTCGACAGTCTCCTCGCCACCATTGCGGGAACTGTGTGTCGCGGCCTCCCTCTCTCGGTCCCTCTCATACACTGGTCCTCAACCCCCACGAAGCCTAGGGCCGCCTCCACTGCTGCCCTAGCTACCAGTTCTAGACCCAGCCTGGTGTCTTAGTCCTCCTGGAAGACAGCCTGCACGGCTAAAAACCAGCGTAAGTTGTCTGCAATTCGTTGTGAGATTCGGTGTGATATGTCCGTTATTGCTATTGTTACGAGAAGCTATAGACTGCGGTATTACTTGGCTAAGGATAGCTAAGTTGAGGTATTGCTTCATCAGGAATATGTAGGCTGTCCCTGTTAGTGGAGAGAGTTAGGAGGGCGCCAAACCCGTGTAAGTGATCTGCATTGTGTTGTGGGGAAGGCGTGCTGGGTCCCTCTATTGTTGTGGATCTTGCATGGTCAGGGATCGCTCGTCTGTGGGGCTACTACGTCACAAATAGGTAGACTGTGGTATTGCATCATCAGGAAATACTAGGGCCTAGGTTGTGTTACTGCTTGTCAGGAAAAGAGATGCTAAGGGGAGCGACCCTCTTTTTTTTTTTCTTTATGGATAGTAACCATTCGACCCCATTCAGTTTATCCTCATCCAGGTGTCGATTTCCACCTGGCGAGCGATAGCGAGCCAACATATTTTGTACTATGTTTTAGACAGCTGACTTAATTTGTACATTCTTTGGTAGAAAAATGTCTTCGGCGAAGCCGAATTTCTCCATATCGCTCGCCAGGGGAAAAAATCGGGTTCAATGTTATTTTAATACCACGAATTTTTTTGATATATTTGAAGATAAATATTGAATCTATATGCTCTAAAGATCAAAAGAAAATTTGTTTTAACCCTCGGCAAAACCTAATAAAAAAGTATGGTACTAAAATTTATTTTTCGTAACAAGGTTGTCAATACGGTACTTTCAGTCATCGATAGTTCTAAAAATCATATGGAAATGTGTTAAACCCTCGTAAAAGCCTAATATAAAAGTATGGTACTAAAATTTAATTTCCGTAACAAGGTTGTCAATACGGTACGTACTTTCCCGTTATCAATGTACAATCAAGCTGAAGATTGCAGAATAAACACCATAGACTTCATAGACTTTTTTTCACCTTCGTATAATCGACAGCCCAATTTTTTTATTTTTTTTTATTAAGGGGGTGTGGGGGCGGCAGCCCCCACCCATAATACTAGGTTAGGTTAGGTAAGGTTGTTAGGTTAGGCTAATGTCTTTTCAAATCACTATCGGGGAGCGAGCGTGTCTTAACATCGATCGATAGGCCTAATGGGGAAAATAGGTTTTCCCGAGATTTCTAATTAATTACAAACACTATATATTGATGCAAATGACCAATTTTGTTTATAAAAAACACTCGGAAAATTCGTGGTATTAAAATAAAAAATTTCCGAAAAAGCAGGTTGGTCCGGACCTCAAGGCACCAACAGTCATTCGTTGTGAGGACGGCTTGTTATGTCCCTCTATTGAGAGAGAGAGAGAGAGAGAGAAGAGTCAGCCACTATTACATGAGGAGGTGAAGCCAGATCTATTGTTAAGGGGAGATTTCCACCTGGAGGCCTTTTTTCTGGACCCCTTTTTCCCTCATGTTTAGCCCCATTGCTTTTGATATTATAAAACGTTTGCCCCATTAGTTTAGCGATTTTAAGAACTTTCACCCCATATTAAGACCTTTCGTGCAATTCAGGTGTCGATTTTATCCTGGCGAGCGGTAGCGAGAGTGTAATTTAAGAGGAACCGGCCTTTGGCCGGGAAAATTTTCTACCGAAAAATGTACAAATTTATCTTGAAAGGGACTCCAGGGGTGTAATTTTAAGCTTGATGGAGGTCTAGGGAACAAACTAAATACCTCCCCTTGAGACAGGACAATAGCGGACCGATAGTACAGTCACTCCTATAAATTTGGCGGCCCGATAGTACACTCACTCCTTAAGAGGATGGTAGTCGCTTTTTTAGGACCCCCTTCTCCCTCATGTTTAGCATATTAGTTTTAAAATTCTAAGACGTTCGGCCCATTAGTTTGGCGATTTTAACACCTTTCGCCCCATTTCGTTGTCAATTTTAAGACCTTTCGTGCCATTTTGGTGTCGATTTTTTGTCCTGGCGACCAATAGCGACCCTGTAATTTTAAGAGGAACTGGCCTTCGGCCGGAACATTTTTCTACCGAAAAATATAGAAATTTATCTTGGAAGGGGGGGGGGGTAAGCTTGATAGAGGTCTAGCGAGGAAACTACACCAATTAATGAATAACTGAATACATAGAAAAAAAAAAAAAAAAAAAAAACAGCCCCTTAAAATCTCAAAACCAATTGGACTAAACATGAGGGCGAAGGGGGTCCAGCAAAGTCACTCCTACACATTTTGCAGACCGATAATACAGTCACTCCTTAAATATATCAATTCCTGTGGGGTTAAACACGAGGGAGAAGGGGGTCCCAAAAAGTTACTGCTATATATTTCGCTCACCTCGTATGTTTTTCAATATATAAGTACTTTTTCGTAGACAAAATTGATAACAAATGAGATTCTCACATTACCCACAAATTTGTCGAGGTTATAATTGCGTAGTGAAAACCTACGACCTCCAGGACTTTCATGGGTGACTGTAAGAAACTCAATATATATATATATTTTTGTAATTTATTGTTTTTAAAGTTTGCTCCCTAAACCTCCATCAAGCTTAAAGAACACCTGCAACAACCCCCCCACCACCCCCGCCACCTGCAACAACCCCCCCACCACCCCCGCCACCTGCAACAACCCCCCCCACCACCCCCGCCACCTTCGTGATAAATTTGTGCAGTTTTCGGTAAGCTGTTTCCTCCTAAATTACATGCTCCCTGTCTATCGCCAGGAAAAAAGCGACACCTAAATGGCACGAACGATTAACAATTGGAAAACGAAATAAATAAATGAGACGAGAGGTTTTAAATCGCCAAACTAATGGGGTGATCGTCATAAAATATCAACACGAACGGGGCTAAACATGAGGGAGAAGGGGGTCCAGAAAAAAAATATAAACGCCTTAACTCATATTTGTCAATCATTGAATACCAAATTGACCTCCTTAATGTGTCAAAGTTATAATTGCCTATAGTCTATTTTGTGCCATCTGACGGTAAATTGCCATGTTCAGATCTTGTTTACTCGACTAGTCTAAAGATGTGTTAGCGAAATTTGTTGTTAAATATTAAAACTTAGCATTAAGTTGACAGAGAAACAGTTTTTCCTATATTCCCATTAAGAATTGATAAATCAGGTACTAAAGCTTTGAATTTACCGCCAGGTGAAATAAAATCGACTATAGTGATAACATAAGAGCTCCACCAATGTTTACGAGTTAAAGCCGATATCACACGAGCGCTTTTTTCCTCAACATTTATCTTCAACACTGGTCTGGCAGCTTATGAGGTCAACATATATTATATTTCGGTTGCCTAAGTTCATCTATTATCAATCTAGTTTCCGATACCCGGGCAAAATAATCCAGCAAAGTTGCCAGAAAAATGTTGATTATCGAATGTTGACTATAACAGCTCTCGTGTGATACCGGCATTATAGGGTACATACTATGATTGGTGTCCGTCCTTTGTACTAACCAGGGTGACGGGGTGGGCTATTGTGCTCCAAGACACTCATTACCTTGTGCCAGACGCTTCCCTATTATATTGTGATTCTGGGCTATTATGAGTAGGCTATTGGCTATTATGAGTAGGCTATTGGCTATTATGAGTAGGCTATTGGCTATTATGAGTAGGCTATTGGCTATTATGAGTTGGCTATTATGAGTAGGCTATTATTAATGACTTGGCTATTACGATTTGATATCATGATTTTGCTATTATGAGTTTGATGTTATGAGTTTTCTATTATGAGTAGGCTATTATTGATGTGTGGGCTATATTGTGGTCCAAGACACTCATTATCGTGCACCAGACGCTTCCTATTATGAGTATGGGCTATTACGAGTAGGCTATTGGATATTATGAGTTGGCTATTATGAGTATGCTATTATTGATGAGTTGGCTATTATGAGTTGGCTATTATGAGTATGCTATTATTGATGAGTTGGCTATTATGAGTTGGCTATTATGAGTATGCTATTATTGATGAGTTGGCTATTATGAGTTGGCTATTATGAGTTGGCTATTATGAGTTAGATATTATGAGTTGGCTATTATGAGTATGCTATTATTGATGAGTTGGCTATTATGAGTATGCTATTATTGATGAGTTGGCTATTATGAGTTGGCTATTATGAGTTAGATATTATGAGTTGGCTATTATGAGTTGGCTATTATGAGTTGGCTATTATGAGTTGGCTATTATGAGTATGCTATTATTGATGAGTTGGCTATTATGAGTTGGCTATTATGAGTTGGCTATTATGAGTTGGCTATTATGAGTTGGCTATTATGAGTTGGCTATTATGAGTTAGATATTATGAGTTGGCTATTATGAGTTGGCTATTATGAGTTGGCTATTATGAGTTGGCTATTATGAGTTGGCTATTATGAGTTGGCTATTATGAGTTAGATATTATGAGTTGGCTATTATGAGTTAGATATTATGAGTTGGCTATTATGAGTATGCTATTATTGATGAGTTGGCTATTATGAGTTGGCTATTATGAGTTGGCTATTGGCTATTAGTTGGCTATTATGAGTTAGATATTATGAGTTGGCTATTATGAGTATGCTATTATTGATGAGTTGGCTATTATGAGTTAGATATTATGAGTTGGCTATTATGAGTATGCTATTATTGATGAGTTGGCTATTATGAGTTGGCTATTATGAGTTGGCTACTATGAGTTGGCTATTATTGATGAGTAAGCTAATATTGATGTGTTGATTATCATAGTGCAAGACAATTTTCATTTTTCGCCCGACCCTTATTGTTTCTGTATCGTTTAACACTTTTTGTTTTGTTTTTGTCTATGTCCGACTGTTATATTTTCAAAGTCATTCAACATGCATTCATCATACAAATTACCCCGGTTTGATACCCCGGTAGGCTACATAATAATAATAACACCATATGATAGTCAGGCTGGTATACTGACGACTACACGGAACGATACTCAAACATTGTCATTGTTCATCTTGTCTGATCTCGCGTATGTAGTTATATGTAGTTATATGTACAGTATGTATGTATGTATGTATATATGTAGTATATTTTGTATTAGAAATTTGGGGATGCTGCGAAACTTTCAAATTTATATGTTGATAAAGAATGAGAGTAGCAGTAACATTAAGTATAAGTAGTTAAAACGTATGTGTGAAGTCCGTAGACTTGTATGTGACTTACGAATATTAGGGTGGCGTGAGTAAAGTTGGTATCACATGAGCGCTTTTCCCACAACATTTATCCTCAACACTGGTCTGGCAGCTTATGAGGTCAACATTTTATATATATATTTCGGTTACCTAAATTCACCTATCATCAGTCTAGTTTCCCGATACCAGTGCAAAATATTCCAGAAATGTTGCCAGAAAAATGTTGATTATCGAATGTTAACTATAAAAGCTCTCTTGTGATACGCCAGAGAAAGAGAGAAAAGAGAAAGAGCAAACAAGCAGGTGACCCCCCCCCCCTTAAGATTGTGTTTCTGTGATTGTCTGCTGATCTCGCTGTATTTTTGTGATTGTATTTTGGGTTGGTAGTTTATCATTGAATTTGCCACGATATTGTAGGAACATCAATGTTTATAATGTTTGTTTGATTGTCTGTCTGTCTATATGTATGTATGTCTGTCTGTCTATCTGTTGCGATCAATTGTTAACCCCTTCAGTATACGAGGACTCATATCTTCCCTTTATTCCGGCTATCGGTAATCTATTGTATTCAGCTTAGGAAGAGTTAAATATATATACCTGTTTTCTAGTGGTAAAAGCTATGTACGTCTTTCTAATAGTTCAAGTTATTAGCCCCCATATCTCTTACTTTGTTTTGTGAAGTAATATACAGTACCTTCTCATGATAATCGAAGTGCAATAAAGTATAACCAGTGATTATTATAGATGCTCTAACTTCACTTGTGTATATTTGTTCTAACCTCACACTGTATAGAAAACAATGTACTATTTAATGTGTTCTAACCTCACACTGTATAGAAAACAATGTACTATTTAATGTGTTCTAACCTCACACTGTATAGAAAACAATGTACTATTTAATGTGTTCTAACCTCACACTGTATAGAAAACAATGTACTATTTAATGTGTTCTAACCTCACACTGTATAGAAAACAATGTACTATTTAATGTGTTCTAACCTCACACTGTATAGAAAACAATGTACTATTTAATGTGTTCTAACCTCACACTGTATAGAAAACAATGTACTATTTAATGTGTTCTAACCTCACACTGTATAGAAACAATGTACTATTTAATGTGTTCTAACCTCACACTGTATAGAAAACAATGTACTATTTAATGTGTTCTAACCTCACACTGTATAGAAAACAATGCATAATATTATTAGTTCTAACCTCACGTTATATAAATTATAGTGTATTAGTGTATTTCATTTGTTTTAACCTGATGTTCTATAAAAGCAGTTTACTATTGCATTTGGTCTAACCTCAAATTGTATATATAAAAGCACAGTGTTCTATTACATTTGTTCTAACCTAACGTTGCATAAAAAAACAGTGTCCTAATTTCTCTAACTTCACGTTGTATAAAAACAGTGTCCTATTTTATTTACACTAACCTCAGGTCGTACTGTTTGTTTGGGTCCTACTCTGTTGTTCTGCCTGTTTGAGTTGCTCTTTTGTTTTGACTTCACTGTGTGCTTGTTTTGTTTGTGTTCATTGTTTGTTGTGGCTGTGTTGTACTCTCCCTCTCTCTCTCTCTGTCTCTGTCTCTGTCTCTGTCTCTGTCTCTCTCTCTCTCTCTCTCTCTCTCTCTCTCTCTCTCTCTCTCTCTCTCTCCACTTCGAGTATCTCTCCGGATTTGTTTTCCTATGTGGATGAGGGAGACATAAGGAAACCCTGCCTGTAACGAGTGCCTCTCACAGAGTTGAAAGAGTGACATAGCCATAATCATAATGTACGAGCCAAAATGCCTGGACACACGGAGTTGAAGCAATTTAAGTCATAGGATGAGGGAAAGATGAATTCAGGGAGAGAGTTCCAGAACTCAACTGTTGAATAGAAGAAAAACTGGGAATATCGATTCACTCTTTGGTTGGAGAGTTGCACAGAGTAGGGATGGGATTGTGTTGCGGACTGGACCGCAAGGTCTTTGATATATAAACTCCTTGTTACTCACTCTCGCTCTCTCTCCCTCTCCCTCTCCCTCTCCCTTCTCTCCTCTCTCTCTCTCATATATATATATATATATATATATATATATATATATATATATATATATATATATATATATATCTCCCATTTGCTTCAAAACTGTATCAAGTATTATTGGAGCCATAAGCAATATTATCAGTCAGTTAATGTGTGTGTGTGTGTGTGTGTGTGTGTGTGTGTGTGTGTGTACGTGTGTGTGTGTGTGTGTGCGTGCCTGAGTGTGTGTGTGTGTGCGTGTGTATGTGTGTGTGTATGTGTGTGTGTGTGTGTGTGTGTGTGTGTCTCTTTGCCAAGCCTGGGTATAGAGCTCAACGATGCCTCCCTCATTTATACAGTCCAACCTAAAGACCCTTGAGCAAACAGGGGCTTGAGAGCAGTCCCCCCCCCCCCCTCGTCCCTACTAACCCCCCCCCCCCCCCACCCCCCTCATGAACCTCCCCCATCTCACCCCAATTGAGTCATACTTAAATGTGTTATGCTATCTTTAGACGTTTGTATTCAGCTTAGGGATACATTGTGGAAGTTCGAGGGTTAATTGAGATAGTCTTTACCCCTTTGATTCCTATTGATCCTTCCTAAGCTGCATAGAATCACCTGATAACCAGCATAAAAGGAGAAATAACGCCAAGATGCTGAAAGGGTTAAATTCTTTAAAATCATGAATAAATGTACAAAGGAGTACAAAGGAAATCAAGCAACAACAGATCTAGTGACCCTTGTAGGTTGCTTGTCCTCCAAAACACTGAGGATCAAGTGTCCAAACAGTGGTTTAGAGTGGGTAAGGAAACATTGGAAAGGGAATTACTGCCCTGGAACTAATGTTCGTGGCAGGATTAGGAAGTTAGTAGGGGACAGATGGGTTAGTAACTGAGGGGGGGATAAAATAAAGTTATTCATTTACAAACGCAGTCAGTCGCGGGTTTGATGCGAGATATTTGTCTAGGCGGAGTTTAAATGAATCAACGGTGATGCAGTCTATAACGTTTCGGGGAAGCCCATTCCACAAGTTGACAACTCGATTGAAGAAGAAATTCTTAGATTCGTGTGAGTTAAAAGATTTACCAATAATTTTGCAACCGTTTCCCCGCGTGTAATTAGATTGGTCGATAGTGAAGTACTTACTACAGTTCATATTGTCGATGCCTTTGATGATTTTGAACACTTGAATTAAGTCACCTTAATCTGCGCTGGGTTAAAGGAAATAGATTTAATTCTCTAAGACGCTCTTCGTATGGTTTGTTCTTTAGGCTAGGTATCATTTTGGTAACTCTACGTTGAACTCGTTCTAGCTTGTTTATATCTTTTTGGTAATAAGGGCACCAGGATTGAACGCAGTATTCCAGAAGAGGGCGGACTAAGGAATTGTAAAGGGTTAGGATAACGTCTTTGGATTTATGCTCAAATGACCTGCCTATAAAGCCAATTATTTTGTTTGCCTTCTTAACAACTTCTGAACATTGTTGACTCGGTTTTAGGTTACTCGATATTGTTACTCCCAGATCGGTTTCTCTGTTTACATTCTTAAGCTGAGTGCCATTCATCGAATAGTTTGCTTTCTCATTTAGGTATCCGATATGTAGTACTTTACATTTATCCGCATTGAAACTCATTTGCCAAATTTGGGCCCAACATGACAATTTATCTAGATTGTGTTGCATATCGTCAACTTGTTCTTTTGAGAGTACGCTACTTGCAATTTTTGTATCGTCAGCAAATTTTGAGATTGTGCAGGTGAGACCCTCATCTATGTCGTTGATGTAAATTAGAAAGAGAATTGGTCCTAGTACCGATCCCTGGGGTACCCCGCTACTTACATTGGTCCATTTAGATGCCTTACCGTTTATGACTACTCTTTGCTTTCTGTCGCTGAGCCAATTTTCTATCCATTTCAACACACCGTCTTGTATTCCATGCGCTTTTAGTTTTAGCAGTAAACGTTTGTGGGGAACTTTGTCAAAGGCCTTTTGAAAATCAAGGTATATAATATCTACAGCTTTACTCTCATCGTAGAGGTTGAGGATATCGTGGA
This sequence comes from Paralithodes platypus, assembly GCA_032716605.1. Taxonomy (NCBI): domain Eukaryota; kingdom Metazoa; phylum Arthropoda; class Malacostraca; order Decapoda; family Lithodidae; genus Paralithodes; species Paralithodes platypus. The sequence goes on along the minus strand of CM064485.1, from coordinate 2,807,487 downwards.
AGAAGTCTAAGAGGTTTGTTAAACAGGAACGTTTTTTACGAAAGCCGTGTTGAGTATCTTTAAGTATGTTATTTTCCTCTAAGTGATTTACGAGTCTGTCTCGTATGACCGTTTCTAGCATTTTACATACAACTGAGGTTAAGCTAATTGGACGATAGTTACTGGGTAGGGATTTGCTGCCTTTTTTGAATATCGGTGTTACGTTGGCTAGCTTCCACTGATCAGGCATAGTTCCAGACTGCAAGGATTTATTGAATAGTAATGTCAGTGGTTTGGAGAGCTCATCCTTAGCTTCCTTTAGAACTCTAGGCGAGATTGTATCAGGTCCAGGCGTTTTATTTACCTTGAGTTTATCTAAACAATTCAATACTTCTCTCTCTGTAACAGTGATATTGCTTAAAACATCTGAATTATCAATCTGAATCGGCGATGGTGTAGGGATATCACTGAGGTCTTCTGTTGTAAAAACTGATGCAAAAAAGGTATTCAGGGCATTACTCATTTGTACTTCGTCTTTGGTGTATTCTCCATTTTCATCGACTAACGGTCCAACAGTTGAAGTAACTACTTTTTTCTTTCTGATATAACTATAGAATTCTTTCGGGTTTGTTTTACTTTGATTCGCAATATGTAACTCTAAGGTCTTTTTACTTTGCTTAATTAACTTTTTGGCTTTGCGTCGTAGCTCTACAAATTTCACCCGTTCTTCGTCATTTTGTGAAGATTTTAATCTATCATTAGCAATTTTTTTTAGCAAGCATTTTTTTTTAGTACAATCATACTAAAAGCCTGCTTAACATACGGAGGTTATAAAACCGTCAGATAATTGCAGGAAATTACTCTATTTGCAGCCAATCTGATTTAGACCATTAAATATTTTTACCTCCTCAGTGCTTAAAATATATAGCCGTGAAAATGTAGATCGTAGTAGATTAACCAGATATGATTGACTAAAATGTATTAATTATACTCTAATTTGAGGGCAAGTATATATATATACTTGCCCTTAAATTAGTATATCATTAGTACATTTTAGTCAATACATGATTAAATATATATATATATATATTAGATATAGCAGTACCCCAAATAAAGAATAGTAGAACCTCTTTCTACATGGGGAGTTACATAGAATTGCGTAGATACAGACTGCACAGATCTTGCAGTCCTTACTAGGCAGTTCAGACTTAAATATAACATAGAATTTGCTACAAAATGAAAGGCAAAGACAGCAAAGCAGAAGGCTCTCTCCGCACCCACCACTCCCTGACCTTGAGTCGGCATTAAATTTAGTTGGGGAAACAAGACCCTCAGTAGTATGAGAACATTTCTACTGGGACATTCATAGTAAGGAACGAACCTCAGAAACATTGTATAGTACTGAGCTACTGATACTTACCTAACTTAACCTAACATCGAGAGAGAGAGAGAGAGAGAGAGAGAGAGAGAGAGAGAGAGAGAGAGAGAGAGAGAGAGAGAGAGAGAGAGAGAGAGAGAGAGAGAGAGAGAGAGAGAGAGAGAGAGAGAGAGAGAGAGAGAGAGAGAGAGAGAGAGAGAGAGAAAGAGAGAGAGAGAGAGAGTGTGTTAGTTGACTTTCTAACCTTTGCGTATCAGTGAACATAAAGGAGATAGACAAACAACATATTCTGTACCGGTAGGCTCCAACTAACAGAGGCTAGACTATTACTGAGAGAGAGAGAGAGAGATATTGGCCTTACGCGATAAACGACAATAATCCTCATAGACCTAGACTTAATCTATATAAATGGGTCTATTCATAATATTATGTCTGGACAATCCGCTCATTGCAAAATACTTATATAAGAATCGGCTATCATGTTTTGAAGGTTTTTAGAAGCATACACACAAAAGATAAATACTTTCTTAACAATCGGCTTTCATTTTCTAAAGGTTTTCGAAGCATACATACAAAAGATGAATACTTTCTTAATCGGGTTTCATTTTCCAAAGGTTTTCGAAGTATACACAAAAAGATTAATATTTTCTTAACAATCGGCTATCATTTTCTGGACGTTTTATGAAAATATGAATCAACAGATAAATGCTATGAAAATATATACATTATTGTGGGAAATCCACCCTTGGTTGATTGCTAGGCTTTGAAAAAAATTATACCACCATGCACAGTCATTAAGTAACCCCTTCACCACCATTAAGTAATTGTCATCCTATTCTGGTTACCATTAAACTATTATCTTTAGTTTATAATCTACACCTATACGACATAACCAACTACATAAGATAATCTAATTTTAGTCAGAATCAAAGATAAAAATGCGTCATGGTGCTGAAGGGGTTAACATGCTATTGAGATCAAAAGTACTAATACCGCAATATTCATATAAGAGAACTTTGTTTATAGTTTCATCACAGGAGTATATTATGCCAAGTTTTGCTGTGTGTGTATATGTGAGTGTGTACTTTAGTTTATGTGCGCATGTGTGTGTTTGTATTTCAGTATGAGTGTGTGTACGTGGGTATTATAACGTTTATGTGCATTAATCAGTGTGTGTGTGTGTTTGTTTCAGTATGAGAGTGTGTGTACCAGAGTATTTTAATGTGTGTGTGTGTGTTTGTATGTGTGTGTGTGTGTTTGTATGAGTGGTTGTGTGGGCGTATAATGGAATATTCCAATTAAGAGGCTGTCATTAACTTGTCTTTACCACTCTTGTTTGTGACGCTTGAAAATCGATGCGCGCAGCTGTTAACCCAATATTTCCTTTAAGAATGAGGCAGCTAGACCATTTTATTCACCTTAACCCCTTGAGGATTATGACGCGTTAAAAGTGAATTTATTCAAGCTATTATTAGACGATTGCATTAAGTTAATTGAGATAGTTTTACCCCTTTGATTCATAGCGATCCTTTCTAAATTGCATACAATCGTATAATGGTAGCCAACTAAGGTAGTCTTGTTTGTGACAGCACCCTCTATACTTCGCTCGATACCCACGATAAGCAACCTTACTTCACCCTCCATACTTCGCTCGTTTATCGCTAACTTTAAACACTAATAACATATCTAAGCATACCATCTTTCAGTAGCACCCACCATATTTCCTTCATGTATCGCTATCAATGACTTCACTTGCAGATAGTACCACCCTTCAAGAATCCTTCGGTTATAGTTTATTCGCTGTAAGTAAGCAAGAACTCATGACCTCTAACCTCTGTAACTAAAAAAAACCGACTAGAGTAATCGAGCTACTATTTCTACCATTTGGGAAGAGTCAGTCAATGTGGAAATTTACAGCCAATTTACTCTAGCCCTTTTTGAGTTACAGAGGATATACTGTAGGTCATGATTTCTCGCCTACTTACAGCGAATAGACTATAGTAACCATTGTATAGTCGCCCGTCACTGTTAGTCGTGAGTCCTCCAGGTAGCATCGTGTGTGTACCCTGAGATAAAGCCCTCTAAAGGTGGCATTATACAGGTATTTTTTCAATGTTTTTACTTACCAGTAACCAATGATAGCTAATGTTTTTTGCTAAGAACACCTAAATCAGTTACATGGACTAATTTATAAACTTGCACTCTAGTAAAAAACAGGTAACGGAGGTAGATGACGATCGCCCGCAAAGCTGGTAACCAAAGTCAAACCATTCAGGGTAGGATGAAAAGTGATAGCTAGAATCGGGAGCCTACTAGTAAAAACCCTGGAAATATATCCTTTGCGACGCTTTAAGAGACCTCGAACCAACCGTGTCAATGTTCCTCAGGTGAGCAGGAGAGCCGAGCCGTTGGGAGAGTGCTTGTGTCTCTGTCCGTCGTCTTGTGTCTGTGTTCGTCGTCAGTGTCGTCAACATGTACGGAGGGGTAAGTCATCGCTCTGTGCCATGCTCGCTGAACCTGCATCCACTCATAGTTTTCTAGATGGTACAGAGTCGGATATCGTCTTGTGCCGTTAAGTCGTCGTGCATTCACCCATAGCATTTTAGATTGTACGGAGTCGGATATCATCGCTTTGTGCCGTTCAGCCGGTGTGCATCTACTCGTAGTATTCTAGATGGTACAGAGTTGGTTATCGCTTTGTGTTGTTCAGCCGTCGTATAACCAAATAGCAGTCTAAATGACAACGAGTCTTTATGCTCTGTGTCACCTTGCCAATACGCAACCACTCGTAGCACTACAAATGACACAATCAGTTATCGCTTAGCACTAGTAGTCGCCCTGCAAAACACCATACCTCTAGCATGCGAAGACTAGATTATTGCTCTATAATGCAGCAAATCATAGTTCTAGATGGTACCGAGTAAGTCATAGGAATATTGTGCTCAGCTACTCTGCAATTTTTTTTAGTTTTAGATCGCACAAATTGGCATTGCTCTGTGCTATTCAGCTGCCCTAAAATTATGTGTAGTATTAGCTGGCACATTTGGCTATTGCTTCATACGACCTGCAGCTTTCAGTATCCATAGATGGCACAGGCTAGGTCATCCATCTGGGCTAAGCAATTGCTCTGTAGAAATGCATAGCTCCTGACGTAATTGCTCTGGTGCCATAAAGCTGCTCTGTAAACACCAATAGCTCTAGCTGGCACATATCATCCTACCATCATGTACTTACAGGAGTAACCCTTCAGACATTCATAGTTCTATAGGATACAGGTTAATATAAGACTTTGCTACATTAACCATCATGTACCACTTAGTAACCCTTCAGTCATTCATAGTTCTAGAGGATACAGGATAATATAAGGGTTTGCTACATTAACCATCATGTACCACTTAGTAACCCTTCAGTTAGTCATAGTTCTAGAGGATACAGGATAATATAAGGCTTTGCTACATTAACCATCATGTACCACTTAGTAACCCTTCAGTCATTCTTAGTTCTAGAGGATACAGGATAATATAAGGGTTTGCTACATTTAGTGATAATGCAGCCACCTGAACCAAGAACACATCTTGAGGACACATTGTACGGTAAGGCTTTGTTCTACGTTTAGGCCTAGTCAACAAGGAGACGTCCATGCCAAGAAAATATCGAAACAACATAGCTTACG